>JARHVA010000225.1:1695000-1865000 GCA_037957365.1 Torreya grandis | reverse complement strand
GTATTAATTAAAATTAAGATAATTAAGGCTAATAAGATTGCAATAAGATGATAAATTAAAGATAGTAAATAGAAATTGTGAACAAAGAGATGAGGAATCAAATAAAGGATGAGATAATTCATTCAAAAATTAAGATATAGTTATAGAATAAATAAAGAGAAGGAATAATGTTACAAATAAATAATATGGAAAGGAAAATTGATATGGCATTTATTAGTCAAAACCCTGATACTTAAAATCATAATACTATCCCTTTGTCATAAATAGATGAGTTAATATTCACACTACAAGAATGCATAGACACAGATAATGAGACAAATATATTAGAATAATTTTTATATTACACACTATAAAAAATAATTAAATACATGTGGTAAGGATTAACAAATTTATTTTCACTAATGGGAACACCCAAACTATTAAAAACTTTGGGTGCAAAAGATCAACCGGTCATGAGTAGTTTAGTCCACAGTTGATGAGGCATAAAGAGTAGTTGAAGAATAAATGATTAAAATAGGATATGTTAATTATATATTAAAACCAAGGTATAAAATTTTATCAATATAAATAAGTCCAAAAATAAGCATTCAAGAGGAAATTTTTATAAATAATATAGAAGAATAAATAAATGTGGAAAGAGATGTGAATGTTTAGGAGAAAGGTGATTTACAGATATGTATTAGTAATCATACTATATAAATACATAATATAGATAATAAGGAAGATAAATTATTGGAATTTCACCTTGGCATCATAATACAAAAACATATCAAAGGGCAAGTCATTACTGACCAACTTGTAGCAGCACCCATACCTAATACAAGTCACCTTCAAGATAGTCTTCACAATGATAACATTCTTTATATTGAAGGTATCAATCAAGATATCTATCTTAAAGATTACCTTCATAACTTTACTAGTGATTTAGATGAAATTAATCAAAAAAATACTTATGTCATTCTCGATACTACTAAATCCAAAGTAGTTATTGAATAACTTCCTCAAATCACCATCAATTTTCATAAAGACACCTAGGCACTCCACTTTGATGGTGCCAAATGTCTCCAAGAAGTTGGGGTAGGTTGTATTATAACTATTCCTCATTTTAAAATAATCCCTTTGGCATTCTAGCTCATCATCAATATCACTAATAACATGGAAGAATATGAAGTGTTAATATTAGGCATAAGAGTGACACTTGACTTAGATATTCTATATCTACATGTTTTGGGTGACTCCCAACTTATTTATCATCAAGTTAATAGTAATTACCAATGTAAAAGTGAAAATACTATTTATTATCATCAAATAATTAATACCCTCATTGGAGAGTTTCCCTCTTTTACCATTGATCCCATTCCAAGAGATCAAAACTATATTACTAACTCTCTTGCCTCTTTGGCATCTTCATTACATCTACATCAAGTTCTTAGTGATTCCTAATTTCTTATTCAAATAATAAATCCCTCTTATTATATCCAACTGAAAGATTATCTTATCTATCATACTAAGGATATCGTTATTTGATAGATCCCATGGTATAAAGACATTATCCAATTCCTTAAACATCAAACTTATCCTTTGGACACTGATTCTCAAAAAAAATAGAATTTGAAAATAAGATTTAAAATATGTCTTTCGATAGAATACCCTTTATTATCATAATTCAAAAGGTACCCTAATATAGTTTGTAATGAAATAAAATTTCCATCTGCTCGTTAAACAATCACATGGGGTCATTTGTGATGGTCATTTTAGTAGACATGCTACAACACGTAAATGCATATGTATGGAATAATTTGGCCTAGTCTTGAAAAGGATGCTATTGATTTCACTAAAAAGTGGTCCTTGATGAATCCATGATGATATAATCCATTCACCACTATTTGAGATCCAAATTATGAAATATCCTTGGAGATTTTCCATGTGGAGATTAGATCTCATCAAAAAACTACCTAAGTCACAAGATGGGTATGTTTTCATCATCACAACTACTGAATATTTTACCAAATGGATAGAAGCCATTCCTCTTGTAAACATCATGATAACTAAAATTTATAAATTTATCCTTAACCAAATCATTTATTGGTTTATATTTTTTCATACCATCATTTTTTATAATGGCAATAAGTTCAAGAATAAGGACATGAAGCAATTATGTGCTAAATTAAAAATGTCTCATAATTTTTCCATACCTTATCATCCATAATGCAATGGCCAAGTTGAGGACACTAACAAAATTCTGAATAAAACCTTCAAAAAACCATATATGAAACCCACATACATTGGCACATTCATTTATATCCTGCACTTTGGCCCTATCATACTAGAATTCACACTTCCACTAGGGTAACACCATTTTCATTAATCTATGGTTCTAAGCCTATCATACCATTATAAATAAATATTCACTCTTTATGTATATCTCTTCATGGTATCATTCCTAATGAAGAGTTACATGAAACTCACCTTCATACCCTCGATCTTCTCGATGAACACCGTCTAGCCACTCTACAACATAATTGCCACTACAAGGCTTATATCAGCAAGCAACATAATAAATAGGTTAAAGACAACATTTTCAATATTGGTGATCAATTCTTTAAATTAAATTATACCCATGATTAAGAAGTAAAATACACCCAAAAATGGTGGGGCCTTTATTTAGTAAAAGATATTCTTGGTCCTATCACCTATCACCTCCAAACTAATGAAGGCCTTATTTTAAAATAGCCCATCAATACACAATTATTAAAAAAATTAATTTGCTTAGATATTTCCCTTCTTATCATATTTTTATATGCTATCCTATCAACACTTTTTACAAGATTTCTACATGGATCTCACCCTCTGCAATAATTTTTTTTTTCACAATCCTCAGGTCCTTCATTTGGTCTTTTGGTTTTATTTTATCATGAGTTACATTGTAATACTGTTGATAGGACCTAATTTTCCTCTTGAATTCATTTTCCTTCCATTCATTTTCTATTAAACTATTTACTTTTTAATGATTTTTTCACCCTCTTGGGTTTCAATTTTGTGAGTTGCAATATAAGACCATGGATAAGACTAGGCCCTCATCATAAATACATTTTTTGCCTTTATTTCACCCACTTTGGTTTCTCTTTTATGAGTTTCAATGTAAGACCATGGACAGGACTATGATCTCCTCATAAAATCACCATTTTATTTCAAAATACCTTTATTCAACTGAGTGTTCCTTTTCTAGAATGTTAAGAAATGGTTACAAGTTTGTGATCCCATATTCTCAACTTCATTGTTTATTTCTTTTGTAGATAAAACTTGAAAAACAAACTATGTTATCATGTTTACCTACAATAACAATATTCTTATGATAAGGAATCATACTTACCTATCATTGTATCCCATTTTTATCTTTGTCACCATTTTTACAGTTTGAATTAATTCAAAAAAATTGATGTTCATTCCTCTTGATTTCATTTCCTTTCACTATAATTTGGATAAAACAAGGTCAAATTCAATATAACACTTTTATTTCACATGAATTAATAAGACTCTTAGACACCATGATCTCTAAGTTCTCTTTCTTAACAACTAAGTCCAAACTTTTCAAATGATAGTCATTTTTAGCACCCATGTTTAGTTCTCCAAATCCATGTGGAGGAGGAATAAAAAAATATATCAAAAGTTAAAATCCAAATCATTTAAAATAAAAGGCAATGATTAAAAGGTAACATACAAAGTCAAAATTCAAAATCAGACCAAATGATGTGATTTAGATCATGTTTCCCTATTCTAAACAACTCTCAAACTCCACACTTGGTCTCATGATAGACTTGATGTCCATTGGGGTGTATTAGGCCCAGAGATTGGGATAGGAGAATTCCTATAAATCTATATTACTACCTACTTTCTCATATAAGTACCCAAATATTCATAGTAGATTGAAGGCTTTGTAAGGGGTCTTGAGCAATGGGGAACACATTGTGGGAAGGTAGGTCCATTTTAATTTTTAGGTATATATCCTTCATGGGATTATATTTATACTTCATTTAGTGACCTAAATTTTATGTAGTTAAGAAAAGTTATTCAGAGTCCTTAATGTTGAAATTCCTCTTATTTTGAAAAACCTAATTTCATTGTCATGACTTTGATAAAGAGTTTGTCTACCTTAAATTTTCCTTAATTTCCCCCACCACCCATTTTATTTCCCCCCTTGACAGGCATGTTTGATTCTAAATCCATTTACCCACTTATATATTCTCTCTTCTTCAAATCTTACAACATTCTAACACTACTTTATTTTGATTTTATCTATAAAATAAAATAGTATGCTTGAGGGAATATGTATTACCTTATTTACACCATTGCTTTACATTTTTATCATTTCCTTAGTTTATTTTTAAATTTTCCATTTTTGTAACTCTTTTTTTTGGACAACTACATCCATTTCTACATTTTTGTTGTACTTCTTTTTTTGGGGCAACTCCATTCATAACTATTTTTTATTATTTTTTCCATTATTGAGTGAAGTTGGATTGTTACTTTTCACTCACCAATGTTGTTGTCCGTTTTATGCATTTTTCCCATTGATGATTGAGTAAGGATTGTTACTACTCACTCATCAATGTTGTTTTACCATTACTTACCCATCTTTGTTTAATTAAGGATCGTTATTGCTTTCACATTGATGTTTGATTGCCATTTTTACTTGTATCCTTAGTTTGACTTAGTCTGTTTACCTTTATTACTTAAGGATTACTTATTTGATTTCTTTGGTCATTTATTATCATTGGATTTTCAGTTACCCAATTTTTTGTAATTTTGACTTGGTCATTCAGTCCTAACTTAACATTTATCACCCCATCTTACCAAATTTACAAGTACTTCATTCCTACATAATTTACTTATCTTGGATTTCATGTATTTTTTTGTTTTTGCTCTTTAGTTTTGTATCATTTGGTTTGTCCAAAGTCCTCTATATGCCCTCCATGATCAAAACTACAAATACAATAGAAAACCATCCAAAAATAAATGTAATTCAAGGTACACATAAATTACTTTTACTTTTAATTATTTCATCTCAATCATTTACTTTCAAATATGTTATGCTTTGAAATACTGCAATTTGTTTAGCTTTAACACTATGTGTTGCTATGTTATTTTCTTGAAGCACCATCCCCTATTACACCTGAGTGATATGTGATGAGATTTGAGTGGGTCATATGTATACACATAATATTTTCAAACTTTATCAATTATTGATATTTTTTCTCTCACAGGAATCTGTCAAGTGTCAATCTCTCTAAGTGTACACCCTAAAGGGTACACTGGAAAAGGGGTGGGTAGACCATTGGTGATTCACAAGATTGTTGTCCCCTATACCACCACTTGATATCTACATAAAATTATCCTATACACTTTCCTAATATTTGGCACCTCTCTTACACACTCCTCAAAGTAATTGACCATCGTATTCATCCGTTACCGAAGTTAAAAAACCTTTTTGACATTTACTGAATAATGTTGACTTGGGATGACCCTATATTCAAATTAATATTTGCACATTACGAGTGTAGGTCATACTTGGTTGACCTAGACTGGGACCTAACTTTATTTTAAAAATTATAAATACAAGGTTAAATTAGGTTGACCCTATCATCTTAACTTTTAGAAAGGTTAAGGGTTAGAATCAACTATATATACATATTCAATTCACCATTTTTTAAAGAGAGACGAGATTTAATCATTCATTTATTATTCTTTACAATCTATTTTTCCACTATTCTACCTAAAAATTTATTACTTAGGGTTTATACTTGGAGAAGAATCTTGTCATATGTAAAAGTCTTGGATGCTTTGGCCTATCTTAATAATACTTACAAACCACAATAACCTCTTGTGAAGCACCTTTGACCAAGGGAGATATTTAGTCTCAATGGATTTTTATTCAAAGTAATTATCTCTAACTTATGCCTCTATTTTAGTAGATAGAAGTAGCATAAGTAATGGATTTTGATTGTATTTATCTCTCCATGCATTAGGGTTATATCTATACATAGATTAATTATAATTATTTTATGCATGTCTAATTTCATGTTTATTACCCCCATTTGTACCACAAGATTTGGTGAGCACTAGATTAGATTTTTTTTACTTTTTATGTACTTGAGGAATATGAAAACATAAGACCTAGCTAGGGTTATTACATGGTGTTACTTACATAAAGGCTTTCGAACCCCCACTAGTGATGTTATTTTGGTAAGGGACACCTTAGTCATGACCAAAAATGTCTAAATGTATAAAAAAATGGAATTAATTGTAGTACTTGTTCACTTCATTGTAACTTTTTCAATATATAGACTAGTTATGTCTTTAGTACTAAATGTGTTTCTTAGCTAGTGGGATAATATGACTGTAGATTAAAATGATTTGGATTCATTTAGTTATCTAAGTTGTAAATGGTTAGATGTAATGAATTAAAAAAATATTTTATTTATTTAGTTAGCCCAGTGGGGTCTAATAATTAGTATAAATAAATTTAACCTTTATCAACATAAGTTATTTCTAGCCAATAACTTTAAATTTTATGTCAACATTTGGTGCACTACATGGAATTTAGTTGAATAATGTCTAGGGGGTGTATTATTTAGATTTTTGGTATTATTTTTTAATATAAATAGAATATTGGTGGGAATAAGTATGTAAAAAAATCACATTGAAGTCAAAAGGACAAGGAAACATTCCTCTAAATAAAGGCATCATTATTTAGACCATAGGAAGAAGAATTTTGTGTAACCTTTACACACATTTTGTATCCTTTCATACTTCATCAATCCAATTATGCATAATGTTACCACCTTCACATTAAAATGTTTATCCATTGGACTACAAAAAATATTGAGGCCCTCTAACAACTCGATACACCCATAACTCATAAGATTGATTATTGGTTTAAAACTACCATCGATTAATTCAACATAATTTGGGATATACAAGTTAATATGAGATTAAATAATAATAAATCCAAATTTATTATAGGGGAAAGTTAAAATTTCTTTAACAAAGTACTTCTCCTAATGCGTAAGTTATTTTTGGATCGAGGGCTAGTAAAATAAGGTAAACATATCCTCTAGGGGATAAGTACCTAATGGTGAATGAAAAGAAGGGGGATCCTCAAAAGATGTGACCTAAAAATATTTTTTATAAATAGTTTTGAAAGGTTAAATAATATTTATGGGGCTCAAAAATTAAGTATCAATAAAAATTAAGTTAATTAAGGATAATAAGATTGTAATAAGAGGATAAATTAAAGATAGTTAAGAGAAAATTGTGAAAGAAGAGATGAGGAATCAAATATTTGGTCTAGATGGTTGGGTAAGTTTAAATAAGATTTATGTGGCTATTAAAGTAAGTACCAACTAAAATTAAGCTAATTAAGGATAATAAAATTGTTGTAAGATGACAAATTAAAGATAGTTAAGAGAAATTGTGAACAAAGAGATGAGGAATCAAATAGAGGATGAGATATTCCATTAAAAAATTAAGATATAGTTATAGAATAAATAATGAGAATGAATAATGTTACAAATAAATAATATGGAAAGGAAAATTGATATGGCCTTTATTACTAAAAACCCTGATAATTAAAATCATAATACTATCTCTCTGCCATAAATAGATGAGTTAATATTCACACCACAAGAATGTACAGACACATATAATGAGGCAAATATATTAGAATAATTTTTATATTACACACTATAAAAAAATAATGAAATACATGTGTTAAGGATTAACAAATTTATTTGGACTATTGGAAATACCCAAACTATTAAAAACTTTGGGTGCAAAAGACTAATCGGTCATGAGTAGTTTGGTCCATAGTTGATGAGGCATAAAGAGTAGATGAAGAATAAATGATTAAAATATTATTAAGATAGGATATGTTAATTATATATTATAACAAAGGGATGAAATTTATCAATAGAAAGAATTCCAACAATAAGTATTCAAGAGGAAATGTTTTCAAATAATATAGAAGAATAAATAGATGTGGAAAGAGATGTGAACATTTAGGATAAAGGTGATTTAGAGATACGTATTAGTATTCATACTATATAAATTCATAATAGAGATAATAAGGAGGATAACTTAGTAAAAGGAATATTAGTTAATTAAAACATATGAGAAGAAGTTCAATTAGAGATAAAAGATGGTGAAAAAGAGATGCAAAGTTATGTAACCCCCCTCTCCAAACCCCAATTGCAAAAGGCCCTGAGAGTAAATGGACTCTTTAGACCAATCACCATCTTCCATGCCATTTCACAATATACACATACATCCATACCTTAGATAGAAAGATATAATTATTGGAGCAGAAGTAACAAACTGATACCAAATTCATAAGGAAGAGATAAAGAAAAGAAGGAAATTTAAAAATAATTAGGTAGAAGTGTTAGGAATAAGATACTTTAAAATATAATAGAAAAGAGATAAAGGTCATAGGTGATATTTATGTAGATAGCAAAAAGATTTAAAAAAACATAATTTTCATATTATTGTAGGAGAAATAATATTAGGTAATCAGGTGAATAGTAGTAGAAATCCTAGTAGCAATAATCATTAACAACCTACAAATACTAATTAACACAAAATAGGATGAATTTACCACTATTTGGTAAGGATAAAAAAATATGGAAGAACATTTTTGTGTTAGACTCATACCAAAGGAGTCATAATATTACTCAAAAAAGGGTGATGTTATTTGATTTCATCATAACATTAATGGATGATGCACTTAAATGATACATGAAAACTTACTCTAGACATGCCACTACATGAGCCAATGTCCAAAAATATTTTAAGGGTGATTTTTATTATTTGAAATACTGATAAAAATGTTAGAAAATGAAATATTTAATACAAAAGGGTAAGTAAACTATAAAACACTATGATCAGGAGTATAAATCCATAGTGTAAAAGTTAGAGTAGCCTCTAAATAAAAAATAGAGAATATAATGGTTTATAACTAGATTAATCCCATGCCTTCAAGCCAATATGGATGGGAAAATTTTCATAATGTTTTTAGAAACATTGGAAATGCCATCATGGTTAGAAGGTCAGTCCTAGAGACTTAATACAAATACCTCATCAAAAGACAATTTTGAAAGATTATAATTGGAGTTTGAACGATTGAAATTAAAATAGTAAATACAAATGAAGGGGATGAGTATGGGACACTGCATAGTGATCATACACCATCATAATCAATAATTTGGTACACAACTTATTGTGTGGAATGGCATTCTAGGATAGAATGCCCCAATAATGATATGGCAAAGAGAATAGAGATAATAATATTAGTACAACCACTCATGGGATGAATCCACTAATTCAACAAGATATATATGGTGAGGATTAATTTTATAATCTATAGATTATATGATCAACATCCACAAAATGTATACTCCATTTTGGAAGTAGAAATGCCTATGAATCAATTAGCGTATTTCACTAATCATGGATCATTTAGTCACTATAGTAAAAAATTCCCTTCTATAGATGCACTCATTTACATAAGACATACTGATCATAATAGAGTGGCAAGAGTACAAAAAATGCCGCTACCATAATTACCCATGAACAATGCTATTATAATGCACTCCCATGTAATTCAAATTTTTAATTTCAAAATACCCAACCACATTACTATAATAACAATCAAGGAGGGTATCAAGGAGGTGTCTAGGTAAGTTATAGAGGAACATATTGTGGAAGGGAAAATAACCAAAGGGGAAGAGTATACAATCAAAATTATAACCAAGGTTGTAATAAGGAGAGACCCCCACCAACATGTTACAAATATGGAAAGGTTAGGAATGTTATTATAAATTATGATGAAGAACCCATATAAAGTATGGATTATACCATGAAACATGAATGCATGACTCATTTTCATGTCCTAACTCAGACCAATTCTACAAAAAATGGTAGAACAAAAACTTAAAATTTAATAGAATATCTCCCTAATAAATTGAATAAACACTTAATAAAAATAGATAAAGGGTAGGATATGAAAGGGTGGTGAAATTAATTTCATCATGGAAAATAAGAAGAGAAAAGATATAACAAGAGGGAAGTTCATCCCATATAATAACAATGTCAGAACAAATTAGACAATGTCAACAAAATGAGAGGTCACAAAAGAAGGCTTTCCTTATTATGAAAAAATATTCACAATCAAGAGTAGCAATAAACACCAAAATTGGGATTAAGACTAGTGAAGTTAAAGAAGTATCCATTGACTCTTATACAAAATTAGATAGATACAAAAGGTGAAAAATTGATATTTATGAACATGACCAAATTATAGATAAAAGTCAAAAGATAATAACAAAAAAATAGGATAAGGATAAACTTAAGTTGACTTAATTTGATAAAGATAGGGTTTTGGATCTCAAAATAATAATGAAATTGATAAATAAACAAGACCTATTAACTAAAATCACTTAATCCTATAAATATCAAAACAAGTAAGAGAGAGAACATCATGTGCAGAGAGTGGGAAAAACCAAAACAAAAATTAAAAAAATGTATTCAAAACAAACAAGAAATTAAAAAAGTTTGTCATTATAATAAATGTCAAAATAAATGGTTAGGAAATTAAAAAAATTCTCTTATACCTTGATGTAGATATAAATGTGTTACTGTAGAGTATATGGGAGCAACTATTGAAATATTTGGTACATGCAATAATGTATGACATTGTCGTGGCTAATGGTACTCTATGATCACTAGTTGGGACTTTGAAAAATATTGAAGTTGATTTTATGGGGATAAAGAAGAAGTTATATTTTGAGGTAATCGATATCCTTGATATCGTATATCTAGCATTATTGAACCTTGAATGGTTTATGTATATACATAATATTTTCAAGCTTTATCAATTAATGATACTTTCTCTCCTGAAGGAACCCATTAAGTCTCAATATTTTTGAGTGCATGCATTAAAAGGTGCACCAAGAAAGGGATGGGAAGACCATTGGTGTTTCACAATATTGTTTTCCCTTACACCACCACTTGATATCTACACAAACTTCTCCTATACATTTCCCTAAGTTTGACACCTCTCTTACACACTCATCCAATCAATTCATCACCTTACTCAGCCCTTACCTAAGTCAAAAAATCTTTTTAACATTTACCAAACAATGTCAACCTGGGCCAACCCTATATTTAAATTTATATTCGCATGTTATGGGTCTATGTCAGCCTTGTTAGACCTAGACAAGACCTAACTTACTTTTATCAATTAATGATACGGGGATGAATTGGTCCAACCCTATCGATTAAACTTTCAAAAAGGTTTAGGTTTATATATATATATATATATATATATATATATATATATATATATATATATATATATATATATATATATATATATATATATATATATATCATCATTTCTTAAAGAGATACAATAGTTAATCATTTGTTTATGCTTCTTTACAATCTACTCTTCCACCATTCTACTTGAGGAGTTATTACTTAGGGTTTATACTTGTAGAATAATCTTTTCTTGTGTAAAAGTATTGGATGATTTAACTTATCTTAGTGATGCATATAAACCATAAACACCTTTTTCAAATCATCCTTGGCCAAGGGAGAGATTGAGTCTTAATAGGTTTGTCTTCAAGGTAAGTATCTCTAACTTTACTCCTATATTTTTGTACATAGAAGGAGCATAAGTAATGTATTTATCTCTCCATGTATTAGGGTTATATCTATATAGAGTTTAATTATAATTATTTTATCCATGTCTAGATTCATTTTTATTACCCCTACTTTATGCCATAAGCTTTGGTGATCACTAGATTAGATTTTACTTTACATTGCATTTATTTAGTGAATAAAAAAACATAGGACCTAGCTAAGGTTATTACATAGTGTTTCTTTAATAGAGGATTTAGAACCCTCTCTAGTGATGTTATTGTGATAAGGGGCCCCTTGGTTAGGTCTAGCAAATCCATCTTGTTCATGACCCTAAATGGCTAAATGTATCAACAAATGTAAGTGTAAGTATAATTTATCTTCTTTGAGCTAGGATCGATTAATAGGTCAGTTGCATTTTGCTTTGTAGAGATTCTAGTGAACTTGATGTGAACCAAACCCTTGTAGGGCTTTTTTCATGCATTCATTTTATTATCATCTTATATATTTTTATTTTTTGGACTACTATATCAAACTTGTCGATACAATCTAACATTTTGTGCACAAGTTTAACACATAGTCACTATAAAATGACTTTGTTCTTTTTATGTAAGTATTCTCCAAATACAAGTGACTAGATCGATTAGTTCAACATAGTTTTCTTTTGAAATTACATATTTGCATACCTAGTGGACCCATTTGACTATGTTCTTAGGTTCATTTTCAATACACAGGTTTTACAGACTACATCAACCCAGTCGACTCTTTTCATAGAATATTTAAAATTAACACTTGAAAAACATAGTATAAAATTTTCAAATCTAAGCATCTTCAAAAACACAAAGGTTCATTATTATCTTCTCTATAATTTCTATTTTTCATCTACATTATTATTTTTCATAATTTTTCAATCTATAAATTGTAACCCTATAGTAAATTGGGTTGACTAGCTTGACAAAGTTCTTTAGCCTATCTTCTCTCTAGAAGACATAGTAGACCTATTCGACTTTATTCTTCTGGATCTTGATTTTTAAAAATAGTAATGATGCTATCAACTCTATTTTATATTGTTTGAATATAATTTCACTTGAACTATGTACTCTTCAAAATAAAAGGAATTCTCCTATTTTTACTAGTAATTAGTTCACATTTTATTTCAATTTTTTGCATGCTTAGAGTAACAAACATAATCACTTTACGCTAAAAATAATTTCTTAATTTACCAATTTAATCACACTATGTTTCTCTTTTACACACACTTCCAAATCACTTTACACTAAAAATCATTAAACATTTTTCTTCCTAAGGTCTACTTACGTGGATTTCATCACCAAGGGCAAAGCTGATTTGGTTTTCAAGACAAGTGTAAACACGTGGTTGATGGTATGTAATGGAAAAGCACCCAAAACCCTTATTACTACAAGATTGTTAAATGAGGGGGTAGACCCAATACCATTGCTAATATAGATACCTTTAAACCTAAACTACCTGAAACTATCCATAGATTGCTTTCTAATTCCTTTTTATAGCCAACGCTCCATCCTACTAATTTCAAATTTTATTATAACTTAACATAATTTAAGAATTTCCAATTAGTTAGAATTTACATTAAATTTTTTCTATTTTCTCTTTGATCATTATATTTTGTATTTAAAAACTTGCACTAGCCAACGTTAGTACAAGGTTTGTGTTGTGTGTTATAATTATATCAACCACATTGATCTAATTACTTATGTGATTCATTTTATTTGCTTAATTATTGTCTTGCAAAAAAAGTCCTATTTTTAGCACACTGTCATCCTCGTCAACATAATGTCCTAAAGACATTTAGTCTTGCTTACGTTCAATACATAGTCTCCTTATATGGCTATGTATCTTTTTAGCCTATTCAATATATCCCTTTTAAGTAAAAAGTCAACCTGTATGACTGTGTATCTTATTATCTTATTTAATTTCTCCATATGAAATACATATTTGACCCATATGACTCTGCATCTTTCTCACATGTTTCACTTTTATCATTTATAGAACATAGTTGAGTAGATTGGCCATGTATTTTGCATCCTGTTATGCAGTCCTTTTTAATAGACTCTATCAACCCATTCAACTTTGTACCTATTGGTTGATATTGTTTTATGTTTGGCAAACTCTATCCATATTTTTCCTCATTACTTCTTGATTTTAGATTCTACATTCAATCATTATGAAATCCCCTATACGAATATTTTTAGATAACCTAAATCTATTTAGACATGATATGGGATGTTATTTTATTCCTACCTTCTCTACCCAAGAGGATATTCACTCTTGGAGTACCTTTTCTCCTCCCTCATATTTTTATTTCAACATCGTTCAAATCACTCCAAGAGATTATGGATTAGACCCATTTCATACTTATCAAGATAGCTCTCACCTTCATACATCTTACCATAGTGTGGGGTCAATTAACACAAGCCTAACAAATAACCCCATAGGAAACCTTCTCAACAATAATAACCTACCTCTTACTAATCCACCACTTAGTAACCATCCCCCTACTACCAATTTGGGGAATCCTCATACCAACACCAACCCACCAATTAATACAACTCAAATTCTTACATAAATAGTGTAATAAATGAACATCATGCAAATATCTAACACCTCTAAAATGATGCAACTAAAACATCATTTGATAAACATGGATAATCAGCCTTCCCTTCTTCTTCCCTAAAATAATAATTTTTTTATTAATCCACCTATTGAAGATGCAATAGGAATTGTTATTCCCCAACCTATCATACACAATAAGATGCTTTAACACATTATAAATTAACCTTTAACCCTTTTTAGTGTATCTATTGATATTGGTAATATATCTCCAAATATTAAATATGATGGAACTAAAGACCCCGTATCTTTTGTCAAATCATTTCGTAATCTTTATAAAGAGTGGATCCAAACTAATACCTTCACCACTACCAAACTTTTATTTAAAAACTTTACCATTGATGTATTAAAATGGTATAACTAACTTCTCAAACATTCTATATGCAAACTTGATGATTTATTCAATCCTTTAGTTAAAGAATTCCAACATAATCATCTTCTAAAAAAAATTCCTAGTCATTTAATCAATGATAATCAATTCCCTACTGAATCAGCTCATGATTTTATCAAATGACGGAAATATTTGGCTCACAAAGCTAATCAAAACATGAACTATGACAACTTGTTCAAATTTTTCATCAAAAACATAACACCTTCCCTCCAATACAAGGTTCAAACCTTTTCTCCCAAAACATTCAATGATGCTCTTGACCAAGGTAAGTGTCAAGACTTTCTATTGAAATAGTTTTAACCTAACACTAAAACCATCAAGATATTTCCAACATTAAACCAATGTATTCACTATAAATCCTCCTTAACCAATACCAAGATTAGCCAAAATAGAAATTCCATGACCTTCCCATACACGATTACCTGTGAAATAAATGAAATGACTTTTATCACCTTTTAAACCATTTACGTATTCTAATAATCCCCCTAAATGTTATGATCCTAAATAATTATATTAGTTTCATGTAGATATAGGTTATTAAAATGAAATGTTTTGTGTGCTTACAAAAAATTTCATTTATTTTATGCTAGAAGATTCATTAAATCATGATGACATGATCAAAATCCATCATCATGATTAAGTTAATGCTTCTAAAAAGAAACAAGCTTACACATATTCTTACTTTAACAATCCAAAAACTTTCTCTACATCCAACCCTCAATAATCAAACAAGGATATTTGTGTAATTGGTGTTGATTATGATCAATATTATATTGATTCCCAATACATGAATACCACTAAGGTCAATTACCAACATAAACCTACCCACAAAGATCCCATCACCAAACCAAAGAAACTATCTTTAGAAGTGCATCTTTTCAAATATACTACTACCATTAACTTACCTTCAAAAACTAATGAGGAACCACTTCCTCTATCTAAACCTCAAACTAATTCTCTTCTTCCTAAACATATTTTACCTTCTAAGCCTTGTTTTATTTCTTCCTTTTCCAAAACACATAGGAATTTCTTAGAGGAACTTAAATCTATGCCTTGAAAAATACCTCTCATGGGTTAGTTCACACTTCTCTGTATCATCATAAATTCCTAATGAAATAACTCTAAGAAACCAAAGAACCATCTTCATTATAATAGTAATAACCTTATCATGATCCTCAACCAACATAAGTTCATACCATTAAAACTATTTTCCCTTATTCAAAAACTTCCCTAGAGATCCTTGAAGAACATATGATCAATGATAAAATTCTCTTTCAAGATGATTATCCACCTCTATTTATTAAAATAGTTATTTATATCACCCTTATTCATAAATTATTAATAGATAAAGGGTAGAGAATTAATGTGATACCTCTTTAGCTCATTCAACAACTTAGGTATAACAAATATCATCTCAAGAAAACAAGTCTAACATGTTGTGTATTTGATAGACCAATCAAAATTTTCTTTTTTGTATTTAACTCCCTCTTACTATTAGACCCAAAAATATACATACTAAGCTTATGCTTCTCAACTTTCCCTTATCATATAATATACTCTTAGGAAGCCCATGGACTCATCACATATCAGATATTACCTCTTCTAGTATCCATTGTATCAAGTTTATTCATAATGGAAAATGGTATAAACATGAGGTCAATCCTAACCCAATGAGTATTTAGCTTCCCAATCCTAAATCTCAGTGTCAAATTCCCACTATTCCAAAAATTAATAGTATGTGTTTACTTTAATTTGTCAATATGAATCTAGATTTACATGTCACTCTTACCAATTCTGATGATGATGAGCCAAATAATTTATAAAACACATGCAATACTACCAAGCTACATGCTTACATTTTAGGGTGACTTCCTCCTTCCTTGTTACCTTATGATCATACCATCCCTCTTATCGATCAGATCACTAATTTCCCTCCACGTAATTCACATGAATCGTCTTATATAGAATATGGTTTCACTTTTAATGATTCTGAAGTGGCCAAGTTATTTCAAGACCTTTTAATTATGTCACCTTTTAAATTTAACGATCTAGGCATGTCACCTTCTGATGTTCCTATAAAGACACAAGCATGTACTATCCATCCCACCTATGATGATAACTACATTATGTCACAAGCTCAATCATGAGACTTGATGTTCAACACTATCATCAAACCTTAGCTAAAATACATGCTTTTAGCCATAATTTTCATACTATTTCAATGGATATTGAATTAGCACATGAAGGTCATGTACCTATAGTTAATTATCCACTTCTCAATACTCCTTGGATTATTAAACAAATATTATCTCTCATAACATTGAAACTTCCAAAACCTTCTATACCTCCTATCCCACCAATTACTCTACCATATCCCCTTCCTACCAATGATTCTAAAGATATGCCTATTATCAATCTAATTTAATCCATTATAAATTCCTCTACAGTTCTACCTACTCCTAAGATCACTATTGACATCAAGACCACAATTGTATGCTAGATACATTTTGAATAAAATTTCCATGGTAACAAAATCATTGATATTGAAGTAGATGTGGAATATTATGGACCTTTACCTATGTTACCTAGCAATGAAGCCATACTTTAATTATTCCATGCCTAACAATCTCAACTTCCTTGGCAACATCAAAAACTTTGGAATTTCAAGTGAAATTCTCCTTATTTTATAAATTTCATTGCTATCATCAATCCCAAAACCAACTCCATTTCCTCTCTTCTCAATGCACCATATCATTTTCGAGATGGAAATTCTATGCTTCTCACACAAACCATGATAATAGAATATGGCACACCCTCATGTCCTCGCACTATAATAATTTATATAGAGCTCACACCAACTAATCCTTATGATTAGTCTTTTTTTTTATAAACATCATGAGACTTTTGCTTGGTCATATGAGGACATGCCTAACATCGATCCTAGTATCATTGTACATAACATAATACATACCCTGATGCCAAACCTATTTGGAAAAAACAACAAATCTTTCCCCCCAAAGTTTCCACCCTATGTCATAAACAAGTTAGAAAAATATTAGATTCCAAGTTTATTAAAGCTATGGACTATTTTGAATGGGTGTCAAACATTGTTCACATTCATAAAAAAGATACGATGATTATTCACATCTATATCAATTTCTGAAATCTCAACCTCATTTATCCCAAGGATAATTTTCCATTACCTTCAATAGATGCCATGTTATATTCCACTATTGGATATGAAACATTATCTCTCATAGATGTTTTTTCAAGCTACAATCAAATTCATATCACCCTTGAAGACTAACAGAAGATACCATTCACTATAGAATGGGCCACCTGTTACTATGTTAATATTCCTTTTACCTTTAAAAACACTAAATCTACTTATCAATGGGATATGACCGATATTTTTCATGATGTTATACACAATATTGTGGATACTTGTGTGGATTATCTCATTTCCAAATCCAAAATTCACAAAACCCATCTCTTTGATCTAGCCATCATCTTTGATTGACTCCTCAAGTACAAAGTTAGACTCAACCCCTATAAATGTGTTTTTGGCATTACATCTATTAAATTACTAGGGTTCTTAATCTCTCTTCATGGTATTGATGTCAATCCTATTATAATCAATGTTATAATCAATATGCCTATTCCTTGATCCATTTCAGACATATGTACTTACCTCAACAAGCTTAGAGTAATTTGATGATTCATCCTTGAAATGGCTTATTGTCACATACTCTATTAATTTCTTTCTTAATAAATGGAATTATTTAGAGTGGATTGATATTTTTTATAAGGCATTTGACAACATGAAATAATCATCGCTTCATCTACCTACCCTTCATCTACCTTCCAATGATTGTCCTTTGATTTTGTACACTTCTACTACAATATCAATTGGGGAAATTCTTTCCCAATAAAATGATACTCTAATATATTATTTTATTTCCTATATTAGAGAAGGCCTCATCAATTACAAAAAATGTTATACTAAGGTAGAATGTGATTACCTCATTATTTATTTTGTCACTAAAAAACTTCATCACTACATGCTTTATCAAAAAACCTATGTCATAGTTCTTTCTAACCCATTTCATCACTTTTTTTCCAAATCATTTATACCTAAAGATAGAATTGAAAATTGGATGGTTATATTAATGGAGTTTTACCTTATCATTGTAATACAAAATTATATCAAAGGGTAAGTCATTACTGACCAACTTGCAGCAACACACATACCTATTACAAGTCACTTTTAAGATAGTCTTCCTGATGATAACATTCTTTATATTGAAGGTCTCAATCAAGATATCTCTCTTAAATATTATCTTCATAACTTCATTGGTGATTTAGAGGCAAGTAATCAAGACGATACTTATGTCATTCTCGATACTACTAAATCCAAAGTAGTTATTTAATAACTTCCTCAAATCACCATCAATTTTCATGAAGATGCCTGGGCCCTCCATGTTGATGGTGCCAAATGTCTCCAAGGAGTTGGGGTAGGTTGTATTCTAACTAGTCCTCATTGTAAAATAATCTTTTTGGAATTCTAGTTCACCTTTAATGTCACTAATAACATGAAAGAATATGGAGTGTTAATATTAGGCATAAGAGGGATACTTGACTTAGATATTCCATATCTACATGCTTTGGATGACTCCCAACTTATTTATCATCAAGTTAATAGTGATTACCAATGTAAAAGTGAAAATATAATTTATTATCATTGATTGACTAATACCCTCATCAAATATTTTCCCTCTTTTACCATTTATCCCATTCCAAGAGATTAGAACTCTCTTGCCTCTTTGACATCTTTATTGAATATACATCAAGTTCTTAGTGATTTCAAATTTCTTATTCAAATAATAAAGTCCCCATATTCTATCCAACTAGTATATTATCTTATCTATCATATTGAAGATATCATTATTTGATAGAGCCCATGGTATAAAGACATTATCCAATTCCTTAAACATCAAACTTATCCTCTGGACACTGATTCTCACAAAGAATAAAATCTGAAAATAAGATTTAAAATATGTCTTTTGATAGAATACCCTTTATTATCATAATTCAAAAGGTACCCTAATCCAATGTGTAATGAAATAAGATGTCCCTCCTCTCCTTAAAAAATCACATGGGATCATTTGTGATGGTCACTATAGAAGACATGCTACAATATGCAAATGCCTATGTATGGAATACTTTGGCCTAATCTGAAAAAGGATGCTATTTCTTTCACTAAAAAGTGGTCCTTGATGACTCCATGATGATCTAATCCATTCACCACTAGTTGAGATCCAAATTATGAAATATCCTTGGCCATTTTCCATGTGGAGATTATATCTCATCAAAAAACTACATTAGTCACAAGATGGGCATGTTTTTATCATCACAGCTACTAAATATTTTACCAAATGGGTAGAAGCCATTCCTCTTGTAAACATCATGGGAAATACAATTTATAAATTTATCCTTAACCAAATCATTTATTGGTTTAGATTTTTTCATACCATCATTTTTTATAATGGCAATAATTTCAAAAATAAGGACATGAAGTAATTATATGCTAAATTTAAAATGTCCCACAATTTTTCCACACCTTATCATCCATAATGCAATGGCCAAGTTGAGGCCACTAATAAAATTATCAATAAAACCTTCAAAAAACCATTCATTAAACCCACATACATTGGCATGTTCATTTATATCCTCCACTTTGGGCCTATCATACTAGCATTCACACTTCCACTAGGGAAACACCATTTTCATTAATCTATTGTTCTGAGTCTGTCTTACCATTATAAATCACACTTCCATCCTTATGTATATATTTTCATGGTATCATTACCAATGAAGAGTTACATTAATCTCACCTTTGTGCCCTTAATCTTCTCAATGAACAACGTCTAGCCACTCTGCAACATAATTGCCACTACAAGGCTCATATCACTAAGTAACATAATAAATAGGTTAAAGACTATACTTTCAATATTGGTGATCAAGTCCTTAAATTAAATTATACACATGATAAAGAAGGAAAATACACCGAAAAATGGTGGGGCCCTTATTTAGTAAAATATATTCTTGGTCACATCACCTATCACCTCCAAATTAATGGTCATTCACCTATCACCTCCAAACTAATGAAGGCCTTATTTTAAAAGAGCCCACCAATACACAATTCTTAAAAAAATATTTTTCTTAGATATTTCCCTTCTTATCATATTTTTATATGCTATCTTACCAACATATTTTACATGATTTCTACATGGGTCTCATCCTCTGTAGTAATTTTTCTTTCCACAATCCTTAGGTCCTTCATTTGGTCTTTTGGTTTCTTTTTATCATGAGTTTCATTATAATACTATGGATAGGACCCAATTTTCCTCATGAATTCCTTTTAATTCCTTTAATTTTTTATTACATTTGTTATTTTTTAATGCTTTTTTCACCCTCTTGGGTTTCAATTTTATGAGTTGCAGTGTCAGACCATGGATAGGACTAGGCCCTCATCGCAAGTACCATTTTTGCCTTTATTTCACCCACTTTGGTTTCTCTTTTATTAGTTTCAATGTAAGACCATGGACAAGACTATGATCTCCTCATAAAATCACCATTTTGTTTCAAAACACTTTTATTCAACTGAGTGTTCCTTTTCTGGAATGTTAAGAAATGGTTACAAGTTTGTGATCCCATATTCTCAACTTCATTTTTTATTTATTTTGTAGATAAAAATTGTGCAAAAAACTATGTTATCATGTATACCTACAACTACAACATTCTTATGATAAGGAATCATACTTACCTATCATTGTATCCCTTTTTCACCTTTGTCACATTTTTTATAGTTTGAATTAATTCAAATTGTTTGATGTTCATTCCTCTTGATTTCATTTCCTTTCATTTTAATTTGGATAAAACAAGGTTGAATTTAATATAAGACTTTTATTTCACATGAATTAATAAGACTCTTAGACACCATGTTCTCTAAGCTCTCTTTCTTAACAACTAAATCCAAATTTTTCAAATAATAGTCATTTCTAGCACCCATGTTTGGTTATCCAAATCCATGTGGAGGAGGAATAAAAAAATCTATCAAAGGATAAAATACAAATCATTTAAAATAAAAGGTAATGATCAAAAGGCAACATACAAATTCAAAAGTCAAAATCACACCAAAAGATGTGATTCAAATCACATTTCCCTATTTTAATCAAAGCTCAAACTCCACACTTGGTCTCATGATAGAGTTGATGTCCATTAGGGTGTATTATTCCAATAGATTGGGATAGGATAATTCTTACGAATCTATAGTGCTACCTATTTTCTCACATAAGTACCCAAATCTTCCTAGTACATTGAAGGCTCTATAAGGGGTCTTGAGGAATGGGAACACATTGTGGGAAGGTAGGTCCATTTTAATTTTCATGTATATATCCTTCATGAGATGATATTTATACTCTATTTAATGACCTAAATTTTATGTAGCTAGGAAAAGTTATTCAGAGTCCTTAATGTTGAAATTCCTCTTATTTTGAAAAACCTAATTTCAGTGTCTTGACTTTGATAAAGAGTTTTTTTACCTTTATTTTTATCTAATTTCCCCCATCACCCATTTTATTTCCCTCCTTGACAGGCAATTTTGATTCTAAATCTATTTTCCCACTTATATATTATCTCTTCTTCACATCTTAAAACATTCTAGCACTACTTTATTTCAATTTTATCTATCTCTAAAATAAAATAGTATGCTTAAGGGACTATGGATTACTTTATTTACACCATTGCTTTTATATTTATATCATTTATCTTAATTTATTTTCAAATTTTCTATTTTTTTTACCTCCTTTTTTTGGACAACTACGTCCATTTCTACATTTTTGTTGTACTTCCTTTTTTGGGGAAACTCCATCCATTTCTATTTTTTATTAATTTTTCCATTATTGAGTGAAGTTATATTGTTACTTCTCACTTACCAATGTTGTTTTCATTTTTATGCATTTTTTCCATTAATTATTGGGTAAGGATTTTTACTACTCACTCATCAATGTTGTTTTACCATTACTTGCCCATCTTTGTTTAATTAAGGATTGTTACTACTATCACATTAATGTTTGATTACCATTTTTACTTGTATCCTTAGTTTGACTTGGGTTGTTTACCTTTATTACTTAAGGATTAATTGTTTGATTTCTTTGGTCATTTATTAGCCTTGGATTTTTGGTTACCCAATTTTCTATAATTTTGACGTGGTCATTTAGTCACAACTTAACATATATCACCCCATATTACCAAATTTCCAAGTACTTCATGCCTACATAATTTAGTTATCTTGGATTTCATGTATTTTTTTTTGTTTTTTCTCTTTAGTTTTGTATCATTTGGTTTTTCCAAAGTCCTCTCTATGCCCTTCATGATCAAAATTACAAACACAATAGAAAACCATTCAGAAATAAAGGTAAGTCAAGGTACACTTAAATCACTATTATTTTTACTTATTTCATCTGAATAATTTAATTTTAGATATTTTATGATTTGAAATACTATAATTTTTGTAGATTTAACACTATATGTTGCTATATTATTTTCTTGAAGCACCATCCCCTATTACACCTGAGTGGTATGTGATGAGGTTCAAGTGGGGCATATGTACACACATAATATTTTCAAACTTTATCAATTATTGATGTTTATTCTCTCATAAGAACCCATCAAGTCTCAATCTCTCTAAGTGTACACCTTAAAGGGTTCACCAAGAAATGGGTGGGTGGACCATTGGTGATTCACAAGATCGTTGTCCCCTATACCACCACTTGATATCTACATAAACTTATCCTATACACTTCCCTAATAGTTGACACTTCTCTTACACACTCCTCAAAGTAATTAACCACCTTATTCATCCCTTACCTAAGTCAAAAACCCTTTTTGACATTTACCAAATAATGTCAACTTGGGATGACCCTATATTCAAATTAATTTTTGCACATTACAAGTGTAGGTCATCCTTGGTTGACCTAGACTGGGACCTAACTTTATTGTATTAATTAGAAATACAAGGTAAAATTGTGTTGACCCTATCATCTTAACATTTAGGAAGGTTAAGGGCTAGATTAAACTATATATACATATTCATTTCGCCATTTCTTAAAGAGAGACAAGAGTTAATCATTCATTTATGCTTGTTTACAATTTGTTCTTCCACTATTCTACTTGAGGATTTATTACTTAGGGTCTATACTTGGAGAATAACATTTTCTTATGTAAAAGTCTTGAATGCTTTGGCCTATCTTAGTGATCCTTACAAACCATAATAACCTCTTGTGAAGCACCTTTGGCCAAGGGAGTGATTGAGTCTCAATGAATTTTTATTCAAAGTAATTATCTCTAACTTAGTCCTCTATTTTAGTAGATAGAAGTAGCATAAGTAATGGATTTTGAATGTATTTATCTCTCCATGAAATAGGATTATATCTATATAAAAATTAATTATAATTATTTTATGCATGTCTACTTTCATGTTTTTTACCCCCACTTTGTGCCACAAGATTTAGTGAGCACTAGATTAGATTTTGTTTACTTTTTATGTATTTGATGAATATGAAAACATAAGACCTATGTAGGGTTATTTCATGGTGTTACTTGACTAA
Source organism: Torreya grandis (assembly GCA_037957365.1). Lineage (NCBI taxonomy): Eukaryota > Viridiplantae > Streptophyta > Pinopsida > Cupressales > Taxaceae > Torreya > Torreya grandis. The sequence goes on along the minus strand of JARHVA010000225.1, from coordinate 1,840,592 downwards.
AGGCTTTGAAACCCTCACTAGTGATGTTATTTTTATAAGGGACCCCTTATTCATAACCTCAAATGTCTAAATGTATCAACAAATGGAAGTGTAAGTAGGATTTATATTCTCACAACTAGGATTGATTAATAGGTCAACTTCAGTTTCCTTTATATATAGTTTATGTTTTTAATGGATAATTATATTATAAAGATGAATAAATCACATTTGAAATAAAAGGACTAGTAGCCCATTTTTGATGGAAGTAAGAATAGTCGTGGCTTGGTCAGAAGAACTATGGTTAAAAGAGGAGGATGTTGAATTTAATGACCTCGATATCATATAAATCTGAATAAAATTATAAAAATATAAGATAATCCTAAACCCAATGATTAGGTAAAACTTATAATATAAGAAGAATGAGGAGAGACACCCTTAAGGGATGAAATTAAATATTTCATGGATTGTGAGATAGAAACCACTATGTGGAAAGTATGTTGTATAATAAAGACACCTTGCAAAATAAAATTCACCTCCACACTAAAAAATCCATCACCTCAAATGATAAAAGCTCAATGCATAGAATGAGGTTCATATAAAAAATTAATAAAATTTACTAGCATTGGGCTAATTGATTATTTACATCAAATTATGTGAGTGTATCTACAAGAAGAAATAAGAATGAAATCCATTGATGATATACTAACTTTTACTATCATGTGATGGTGTTACACTCATAAATAAACCATCCTCACCTTGAAAGCCTTTTTCATACCACTCAAAATAAGGTTTGTAAAATTATAAAGTTAGTTTTTAAAGATAAGAAGTTATACAAGAAAAACCAACCCAAGATTACATCTTGATGCATGTGAAAAGGTATGGATGGCAAGAGAAGAAATTGATAAACTCTTATGGGAAGTTTTTTTTACTAGACAATAGATGCATTTCAAAAAACATGGTACCTACATTGAGATGTTAAAAGGAACTAGTATATGGCAGACTTAAAAATAGATATTTATATAAATTTCAATTTTTTGTATCCAGATACTAGAGTATGTCAAGTATTTAAAAAATTAAAAACATTTTTAGTAATGGAATACTTTACCACAAATAAATATTTTTCTAGATTAAAAATAAAATAAACAAGGTTAGGATGTATGGATAATTGGGACTAGATTAGTACAATTGTAACAGAATTTTCAAAAATTATGGAAAATAATACGAACATAAAAGAGCTTGAGCATAGGGCATAGTACCAAAAAATTAAAAAATAAGAAGAGGGTGCGGAATGAAAACTATAGAACATAAAAATATACATTTAAGTAAGAGAGAGACAACTCCTCGACTCCATAGAGGATAAAACCTAGTACTTATACTAACCTTTTAAAACTAGAGAAGAGAATATAGCCACATAAGGAAATATAAAGATGGAAAATTAGGTATCTACTGGGTAGAATAAAAGGTGAAAATACTAAAACTAATAAGGGAATTTGAGGATTTATTCCCAAGAAAATTTATTAAACTCAAAGAAATCAAAAAATATGTCGGTACTATGAAAATCCAATTAAAATAGGATATTAAAACATTGCATAAATGGTTGTATGAACTAAATCCTAATTTTAAGGCAAAAATCAAGGTTGAATTGGATAAAATGTTAGTTGGTGAAATTATAACCCCAATCCAGTATAAGTATGAACTGTGCCAATTTCATTGAGAACACATAATCTCAATCACACAACTCATGTATAGCCAATCTAGCCAATCTTACCAATCTATCCAATCTCATCTAAGTTAAATAGTGTAACCATATCAACCTAAAATAATAGAATCATAAATCCTCCTTTTTTAAAAGAAAAATTAAAAATAAATTGCCAACATAAAGTCACTTTTTGGTAACTTGAGCAAAATACCACATTCCCCTTTTTCCTTCCTTCTATTAGCCTATGGGAAACCAAAAGATTAGGCTAACAGTATTCATTCCTCTCTAAACCTAAGCAGGGGAAATGATATTCCTCTCCTCTCAAAATTACTTGTCCTCAAGGAATGATGTTTCAACTTTGATCCCTCCATATTGAACCTTCCTACCAATACCCAGATCCCACATCCATCTTTGGATTTTTTAATCCTATGTTATGATAAAATCTTCTTTATTATTGCCTTAGAGAATATAAAATTGAATTTTAAAACAACACTCTTGAAGTTGGTATGATTTCTAAAATATTTCATCAAATATATTCTCCTAACCATGAGAGAGATGAGCTCATTACCTCCACAATACCAGTCATATTGAATCATTTGCCTAAGAGCATCATACGTGTACAAATGCACCAAACCATCATACTATAATGACCATAACTCTGATTTCCATAGCTATCAAGTGGTACAACCTATGCTAACAATTATTATGGGGTATACTCCATTCATCACCCATATCTATATGCTCTCCCTCGATGAAGCCTTCTACCCATGGCATGAGAACATCTTACATACATTTCCTAAAGTCCAAAAGCTTCCCCACGTACTCACCACTATTTTTATTTTTTACCCATCTACTCTTCTCATATGATAAATGATCCCAAACACTTGATTCATGACTATTGCCTTGAGATATAGTGGGTCTAATAATGTTATTGTGGGCTGGTCCCTCCAATTCATGGCATGAAATAACTTACATGTAGGCTATAAAAAAGTCATAATAGCCATAACCATCCCTGAATCTCATCCCCATAAACATTAATACGGTTGGGATAATGGTTCCTAATAGCATACATCTTATACTAACATCACCATGCCTTAAAACCCTCTCAAAATGCACACCATAATTGATCATGACTTAAATCATAAAAATGGTCAATATAAAAGGGTAAGTGCACAAATTTGGGGGACAAAAATTTGCCTACCCATGGACATTATTTTCATAAAATTTCATAAATCTAAACTTCTATAGATAATTTGAGATATCTACACTCTAAATTTGAAGATGGTGTAAGAACATAAAATATAGAATTTCGAGTCTAGTTTCTAAAACACTATTTTTTTTAAAATGGTTAAGTATAACTAGGTAAAACATATAAAATTTGAATAGGAAATAATATTTTTAAAAATAAAATAGATTAGATAAAAGGCCATGTGGCACACCATTTTTTGAGTAAAGTATATTATTCTTTGAAACCCTTTGGGGAAAATTAGATAAGATACTCTAATTTGTGACTTATATTTTTTTATATATTTTTAATTAATATATATTTTTTATGAATTTTTAAAGTAAATAGATCTAGAAAATTAACAAAAATATGGATATTCATCTATGTGGTACACCTAACTACCTCAAAAAAAATGAAAATCATTTTTTTCATGTGTCTAGAATTAGGCCTAGTTTGTGATCATATAACTTTTTTTTCACTTGGATTAAAAAAAACAAATTACATGAACATGTATAGACATGTATATTTGTAGCGTGTAGTGGTATAAAAAAGTTATAGCTAGAAATAAAGATAGTTTGAAACCTTAAATTAGTCAAAAAAAATATAAAAATCATATTTTTGGAAAGAGGAGAGTGTGCTCATCTCGATGGTATTAAGTTTTTGAATTTTACAATTGAAATTCATAGTATATTTGGTGATCAAAGTTGAATTTTTTTTGTTTTTATTAGAACTGTTAGACTCCATTATACATTGACAGGTCCAAGCCTTTAGCTCAAGAATCCAATTTATTCCTAAGATAAAAGGTATGGTTTTTGAATTCAAATTCAAATATCACAATCACATTAATAATGTGATCACAATATTAACATGATCATGTTATTAACATGATCATGGTATTAATGTGATCGTATTATTAACCATGCTAATAATGTGATCACATTAGTTAATAATATGATCACGTTATATATTTATAACACTTAGAAACCCAAATTTTCTCTTTATCTCAAATTTTATATATGATATTATATGTTCTTGATCTCCCTCATAGTGGTGTTATTTCATGTGATACAAGAAAGGTCCCTAACCTTGGATAGTGAACTAAGGTGTCATGGTATCACATTAGAATTCAAAAATTTTATGGGAATTTTAATATGTTGACTTGACTACTTATAATTACTTGGTTTTAAGGTGTAACTCACTATACATTTTATAATATAACTTATTTTATCACAAAATGTTAGAAAAATCCTTTTTTAAACCTATGGCAAAAACTTGGCCTTTGAAGTACCCATCTAGTTGTGTATCTGAAGTAAATCAATGCTATTTTGAGCACCTTCAACCTATTTACATGAATATAAAATGTGATTTGGGTTTTGATCAACTCTAATTTCATTAGCGTGATTGAAGCAAAGAAACATTATTTAGTTATATGTAATTTCAACATGTCTAAAATGTGGTTTTGAGTTCAATAAACTTGAAGTCATCAGCTAATGAATGCAAATGTTGATTAGTTCAATTATGAAGGTAATTAGGTTCAAAATGATCCACATGAACATATTTTGAATTATATATTCAATGCGATTTAGAGTGAAATTAACCCTAATGTCATGTCATATATAATTAAATAAAGAGTTGATTCATTTAATTAAGGAGGAATTTAGGGCCAATTTGAACCCCTACAATAGAAAGATATGATTTGGGGAAAAATTAAGTTAGATTCTATCATGAATTGATCTAATTAGTTAATTTGTTCAATTAGGGACATAATTTGGGTAAAATTGAGCCCCTAAACTAAATGTATGGATCAATCAATTATATAACATGTATGTCTTAATCGACCCTACTTTTATAATAAATGTAAACATGAAGGTAATTATCATAAAGAGGTGAATAAGGAGCTCAATTTTATTTAATTACCTCAGTGATTAAACCCTATATCTGATATCTTAATCTCTAAACCCTATACCATTTAACTTAAACCCTAAACCATGTACTATTTACTTTAAACCCTAAGCCATAAGACTTAAACCCCAAACCCTTTAAATTGTAGACCCTAAACCCTAAAATAATAAATTTAGCCCCAATTAACATATTTTATATATAGTAAGAATTAGTTTCATAGGGATGAACTTGGTCAAACTTGCATCACTCATTACCATAATTGACTTAATTGGCTCAATATATGATGATGTGGGGGTTAATTGAGCCCAAAATCACATTATTTACTAACAGATCTAGGTTCAAAGAACTCAAATTTCCCCCAATCATCATAATAATTATACATTATATACCCTAAAATCTATACCCTAATACCTAATCCCTAAAGTTCCTAATCCCTAAACTCTGAACCATAAATATAAACTCTTTAAATCCTAAATTTAGACTATTAATTAAGTTCACAGGGATTAGTTTTGCCTAAATCATATGACTGATTACCCCATTTGACTAATTCAGTAGATTTGCACAATGACATGGGGTATAATGACAATCCAAAAACACATTTTGTAGTAAAAAATCCTCAATTATCTTTGTAATTGACCTTGTGTACCCTAAGCCATATATACATTAAAACATAAGACTTAAACCATAGCCCTAAACATTATACCCTAAATTTTAAACCATGAACTTTCCCTATTTACCAATAGATTTAGTCCCAATTAACATCCTTTGTAGTAATAATTATATACCCTAAATTTTAAACCATGAACTTTCCCTATTTACCAATAGATTTAGTCCCAATTAACATCCTTTGTAGTAATAATTAGGTTCACATGGTATTGAGCAATTAGACATTATATACACCCGTAAACATAAACCCTATGCCCTAATCCCTAATCCCTAAAACATAAATTGTAAGTCCTATTCTCCAATGCCCACTACATGCCTTACGATATAACTAATTTTATCATGAGATGTTATAAATTTAAGTTTTTAAACCTATGGCCAAAACTTAGCTTTTAGAATACCAATCTAGTTGTGTATCTAAAGAAAATTAGAGCTATTTTTATCCCCTTAAACCTAATTTCATGACTATAAAATGTGATTTTGGGGTTAATCAACTACAATTTCATTAGATCAATTGAATCAAAGAAACATTATTTACTTATATGTAAGTTCTACATGTATAAAATGTGGTTTTAAGATCAATAAACTTAAAGTCATTAGCTAATGAATGTAAATGTTCATTAGTTAATTTATGAAGGTAATTAGGGTTTAAATGAACCATAATAACATATTTTAAATTGTATATGATGTGATTTGGAGTGAAATTAACCCTAATTGCATGCCATATATAATTAACAAAAGAGTTGATTCATTTAATCAAGGAGGCATTTAAGGCTAATTTGAACCCCTTCAAGAGTAAGATATGATTTGGGTCAAAATTAAAAGTTTGAATCTATCATGAATTGATATAATTAGTCAATTTATGTAATTAGGGGCATGATTTGGGTAAAATTGATCCCCTAAACCAAATTTATGGCTCAATTGATTATATAACATGTATGCCTTAACTGACCCTACTTTTATCATAAATGCAAACATGAAGGTAATTATCATAAATAAGTGAACAATTAGCTCAAATTTTCTTCAATTACCTTAGTGATTGGACCCTATATATGATATTTTAAACCCTAAACCCTGTACCATTTAACTTTAACCCTATACCATTTACCTTCAACCCTAAGACATAATCCCTAAACCCCAAAACCTTTAAATTTTAGATCCTAAACCCTAAAATAATTAATTTATCCCCAATTAACATCCTTTATATATAGTAATAATTAGGTTCACATGGATGAACTTGGTCAAAATTGCATCACTCATTAAACCACAATTGACTTAATTGGTTCAATTTGTGATGATGTGGGGGCTAATTGAGCCCAAAATAACATTCTTTATTCATAGATATAGGTTCAAAAAGCTCAAATTTACCCTAATCACCTTCATTATTATACCTTATATACTCTAAAACCTATACCCTAAGCCTTAATCCTTAAAGTTCCTAATCTCTAAACTCTAAACCATAAAGATAAACTCTTTAAACTCTGAACCAATCATTTTATCCCAAATTAACATTATTTAGACTAAGAATTATCTTTGCATTTAACCCTATGTACCCTAAACCTAAGCCCTATATCTTAAACCCTAAACACTATAACCTAAATTATAATCCATGAACTTTTCCTATTTACCAATTGATTCAGTCCCAATTAACATCCTTTGTAGTAATAATTAGGTTCACATGGCATAGAATGATTAGACCTTATATATAGCCTAAAACCTAAACCCTACATGCCCTAACCCCTTATCCATAGACCCTAAACCATAAATTATAATCCCTAATCCCTAAACCTTATTATAATGCAATCATGTTATTAAATAATGTGAACATGCTATTATTAATATAGATAAAACTCACTTCTCAATGTCTATGTTTAACCCCAACTGATTATTAATAATAATGCAATCATGTTATTAAATAATGTGATCATGTTATTTCATAACATGATTTTGTTATTCTTAATATACACAAAACTCACTTCTCAATGTCTATGTTGAAGCATAACCTATTATCAAGAAAAATGCAATTGTGCTATTACTATAGACAAAGATCACTTTTCAACATCTATTTTTAACCCAAATCAAGAATTTTATCCCCACAAACATTCTTTGTCAGACCTATAAGACCTATGACCTTTTGACCCCACCTTTGAAAAGCTATCAATCATCCTTCATGGGTCATGGATCACGTTTGAGGAAGAGGAAGATGTTGAAGAACAAAACACTAGAGGAATTAGAAATTTTGAGAGATAAATGCAAGATATGAATACAAAAACTTCATGATAGATAAGGTACAAACCCTAATCTTGATGAACCAAATGCCATATATATTGAGCCAATTGATAATAATGAATTCAACAATGATGAAGTTGACCATAATGAATTGAATAATAATGAAATTGACCATAATGAAATGAATAATATTGAAATTGATTATAATGATTAGATAATGTTGGGAGTTTAAATTCAAAGTTTCAAGTTTTTTATTTTGTTGATGATCAGTCTATGTATCATGCTTCACCCCCCATGAATGAAGAAAATTTGATGGAAATAAATAATGATGAAAATAACAATTAAAAAAATTCATGGAAACATATAATGAAGAAATAAATAATGATTAAAATGTCATCCCACCTCTAAACAATAAAAGTAATAATGATTTTGAAATACCCTCTCAACAAATTCCACTATTAACAACTAATCCAAGAATTATGTGTAGAAAAGATAAGTAATTAAATGAAGGAAATGAAAATATTTTAGAACCAATACATAATAAAATGACTGATCACCATTCAAGAAGACTTGCTCAACAAATTTGGGATAGTTTCTTTCTTAATTTGGATTATGATAGTCAAAAAATTTAATTATTTGTTTCATTGATAAAATTAATTAAGATAAGACCTATAATATACACATTAGGACTAAGAACATATAAAATGGATGATGAAAACAATGAAATTGTTGAAAGTATATATGATGGATATCATATTGTAGGCCCAAAATCTTGCACCCAAGCTTTTAATGTTTCCCAACATATACTTACTACTTGTGTAGTAAGTGTCCAAACAGGGAAAAAATGAATAGTTTCAAAAACAAGATGAAGACTTAATATAAACAAAAAAATATTAATGAAAGTAATTGAAAGATGTAAAAGACTTAATGAACCTAATACCAATGAGCTCTGGGCATTCTCTGGTAGACTTTTATGAAAGGATAAGGTTATAACCATTACTCTCAAAGATTTACTTGATCAATTTTGGAAAGACAATACAAGAGTTTTTCCCAACGCAAGAGATGTAGTGAAAAGGAGAGTTGGTTCTCATAACCATGAACCACATCTAATATATTTATTTGATATGAATCAAACATAATTAAACTCTAAGTTTTTGGAAGAACATCCAAAAAATTTATTTGTCAAAGATATTTTAAGATGACCAAACCTTTTTTATGTAAAAATAAATCACACATGCACCACTTGTTGTTGTAGACAACATGTTGAATTTTCAATGTACTATGATGTTTTTCACCATATTAATTATAATTTTCATACTAAAAACATTTTTTAGGAGTGTGGCATTTAATAGCCACCAAAATCAGTCAGGGAATTTATTCCAATTATCTTTTGCAAAAGACCAGAGATTACAAATCATTATAATTATTTTATAACAAATCATGTTTAAATAGAAATTGTAACATTTATGGCAGACTACCAAAATTTAAAAAAAATGTATCCATGAAGAGATTACAAGTGCAATTAGATAGGAATTAGTTGGTTTAAGTAAATATAAATTAGTGAATTATCAAGTAAAAGATGGTAAAGAATCTAAAAATTGTGAGCTTTTTACAAAAAAGATACCTATTTTTGAATCTTCAATCAAATTTAAGGAAAAAATTATATAAGTATGCAAGGCACACACACAAGGATAGATGGTTGGATGACCATTTCAAGATAAGCAAGGATACATTCCCACTTGATTTGATTGTTTTTGTAGTTGACTTTATTTAAAATTACACATTCAAAACCAAAATGGAAGTTCAATTGTAGTATTACAACTCATCACAAGTTGTCATATTTGTGTATATAGCATTCATGCATGCACCTAATAGTATAGAGAAGTAATGAAAAATATTAAGGGAGTACAATTTATATATCAGCGATGACTGATCACATTATTCAGAGTCTGTGCAAGGTTGTTTCCAAAAGTTTTATGAATAATTGAGTCAGAGGAACATTACTTTCAGTCAACATTATAGTTGGTCAGATAATTGCATACCATAATTCAAAAATTCACAAATATTTTATTAGTTGAGTAAGATGCACAATACCACTAGGGAAGAACACATTTAGAGTTTCACCAAGGTTGGTCATGGAAAATGGGAGCATGACGGTGTTGGATCATGTGTAAAAAGAGATATTGAAAGGGAAGAATTGAAATTTGAAAAGTCTCTTCATTTGACAAATTCAAAAACCATGGTTGAATGGTGTAATGAGAACATCTATCATAGTGCTCAACTAAATTCTATTGTTTGTATACATTTCTTATTAATGGAGGAAGAACACTTGAAAAAGTATAGGTATTGTATGACTCTAATAGGTTCAAGTGACCTCCACTCATTTTGTAGCTCAAATGCATATTCTTGGACTGGTCATATGAGACACTTGACATGTTTGTGTTATGCATGTGTGGACTCTGTTTGGAATGAGTGAGAGTCACAAGAGTGGGTGAATGATTGGATTTCCAAACCTATAATTATAATCAACAAATATTAAGTTATAAAAACATTACAAATTAGAAATATGACATCATCAAATGTCTTTGACCATGTATCTGATCTAGTGCAACTAGGTAGAATATTTTTCATTGTGTACAATTTATTCTCATTGTATATCTTTGTATTGTCACTAAAAATGTTTTTTTATGATGCAAGTCATGTTTTTATCATTATTTAAAATGATTATAATGAAGAGGTCACTAATTAGTACCTGCGTCAGTGTGTAGAGAAAAATAAAAAATTAACTTCCGCAGTTATAGATGGAAAAAATATTGATTGTCCCACTGGGTCAGTATTAGTCACTAGAACTTGGTTTCGATGATATCCTATAAAAAAATTTAGATAAAATGTTATTTGAAGAGTTTTAAACACACAAAAAGATAATTATTGAAATTTGATTCTTGTAATGACTATTTAATTACAAGCATACCATGGGGAACCATTAAATAGGAAATGATGGAAATTTTTAGAGTCAGACCATGAAGTTATTCTTGATACTATCAAGGTTAAAGTAGATCCTAGTGGTTCATTGGATTGAAATACATAGGTATGTTGAATTTTTAAATGTAGATGTAATCAATTTTACTAAATGTTTTGAATTTTATAGGTAGTATATATTAATTTCATTTTTAATTACTTAATAACAATTTTATGTAGGTTAATGGTGTCAGATAAGCTTCTACCTTCACATAATTGGCACTATCAATATAGAAGTTTATATTATTCAAGATAATATAAGCTTAGGTTAGATGTGACCAAAGTGATAGATTCTCAGGTGGAGGTCTCGAAGGTAGAAATGGCAGCTGGAGTTCAAGAAGTTGCTTTTTTAATTCTAAAAGTTGCATTTTTAAACCTATCACTATAACTTGTCCAATGGATTGATCTCAAAGGTTTCACCTAATTTATTTATGGTGTGATTAGAGTGATTAAATAGGTAGTAGATGGATCTAATAGTTCTTGGAAATGACTCACAAGTTTTATTTTATACATGCTTGAATTTAGGCTAAAAATTTACAATTTTCTTGGATTAGGAAGGGCATTCTTGAGGCCAGAATGGGTGGTGGGTTTGTCGATCACCCTAATAGGAGGCCAATAAATTGGTCTTAGATATCATATACATACATATAATGTGTTGGTAGTGTCAATTTCTAGTCAAGAAGCATCAAAACCACAATTCTATAACCACAACTTAAACTTTGATAAAATTTATTGTTAGTGTTTTTACACTCTTGAACGGTGGTGTAAATGCACTCCTAGGTGGATTTGAATATCTTAGAAGTGTGATAACATGTAATTTTCCTATATGAATGTGATAAAAGTGATAAATTCTTAGGTGGAGGTCTCATAGATAGAAATGGCAGTTGAAGCTCAAGAATTTATTTGTTCAATGCCAAAAAGTTACATTTTTGGACTCATCACTACAACTTATCCAATGGATTGCTCTCAAAAGTTCCACCTGAGTGATCTATGGTGTGATTATAGATATTAAATAGGAAGGGTGTGGATCAAATTGTTCATGTAAATGACTTATAGGTTTCATTTTATGCAAGTTTTAAATTAGGCTAAAAATTTGCATTTTTTCTATATTAAGAAGGGTGTTCTTGAAGCTGGAATGGGTGGTGAATTTGTTGATGGGATTGATGGGATGACAAGAACATAATCCTTGATAATATACTCCCCATAAAAAAAAAATTAGTGTCAATTTTTTATCAGGAAGCATCAGAATAATAGTTTTATAACCACAACTTAAACTTTGACAATATTTGTTCTCAATGTTTTCACGCCCCTGAATGGTAGTGAAAATGCACTTCTAGGTGGATTTAAACATTGTGGTAGTTTGATAACATGTAATTTGTCTATATATATGTTATCAAAGTGATATATTCTTAGTTGGAGGTCTAGAAGGTAGAAATGGTAGTTGGATCTCAAGAAGTTGCTTGTTTAATGCCAAAAAAGTTACATTTTTGAATCCATCACTGTAACTTGTTCAATAGATTTCTATCAAAGTTTAAACCTTATTTATCTAGGGTGTGATTATATAATTTAAAGAGGTAGGGGAAGGATTTGAAGGTTCATGGAAATGACTTAAAAGTTTTTTTTATGCATGTTTGAACCTAGGCTAAAAAATTGCATTTTTTGTATTGAGAAGGGCATTCTTGAGGCTAGAATGGGTGGTGGGTTTGGTTATCAGATCTGATGGGAGGATAAGACCATAATCCTAGATGTTATCCACCACCCAAATTTTTTTTTAATTTCATTTTTTAGTTATAAAGTATCATAACAATAGTTCTATAACCACAACTTAAAATTTGACAACATTTATTGTCAATGTTTTGCACTCTTAAACGGTACCAAAAATGCACTTCTAAGTAAATTTGAATGTTGTGGAGTGTGATAAAAATTAATTTACCTATTTTTACATGATCAAAGTGATATATTTTTAGGTGGAGGTCCCGAAGGTAGAAATAACAATTGGAGCTCAAGAAATTACTTGTTCAATTTCAAAAAGTTGCATTTGTGGACCCATCACTGCAACTTGCCCAATGGATTGATATCAAAGTTTATACCTGAGTTCTCTAACATATGATTAGATGGATTAAAGATGAAATAAAAGGATTTGATGGTTCACAAATATTACTTACATGTTTCATTTTACGCATGTTTAAATTTATGCTAAAAAATTGCATTTTTATAGTACTGGAAAGGGTGTTCTTGAGGCCCATAATGAATGGTGGTTTTATCGATTGGCCCTGATGGAAGGCCAAAAACCTAGTCCTCAATGTTAATCACCCCTAGATGTGTTGGTAGTGTCCTTTTTTGGTCAAAAAGCATTGAAACAATAGTTATGCAACCACAACTAAAACTTTGATAATATTTATTGTCAGTGTTTCCACACTCCTCTCTCCATTTTCTCACCCAATTTTGCATGAAAGTGTATTTTAAGTGTTTAAGGTGATTTGGAGGCTATAATAGGTTTTTAATATTTCAAAATGTTAGCTGTCAAATATTAGTTGTAAGAGGCCTAACACCCTTAAGGAATAGGCCTAGAAAGTAATAGAATGTCAAGAGTAAGGTCTTGAAGGTGATAAATGAGTTAGGTGTTGAAGGGTTAGAAACCAGTCTCAAAAACCAAATACATGTATAATATATGTTGAAAATAGTCTTATCTAAGCTCTCAGCCTATATAAATTTGGAGTAAATCTAAAGTAAGGGTTTCATGAGTAAAACACCTCTAAAACTCAACCAATTGAACAATAAAGTCTAAAACTTTATGAGTATCTAGGGAATGGATCTTATAACTTAGTTCAATTATAATTAGGTTGACAAGAGGTCTGAAATTGTAGGTACAGATGGATATTTTTATGTACACCTATAAAAAACCATTTTTGAGAAAGTTGTACATAAAGTAAGATGAGTTTTTGGTTGATTTGAGTTTTATAAAGTTGGGTAAGGGTTAAAACATGTTATAATTAATAAAATACTACTATAAATATAATTTTTAAGAGCTAAAAACTCTATTTTGATAAATTTACCTATTGGAGCAACAACTAAGTCTAGAGACCTAGAAACTTAAAAAGATATAATTTGATAATGAGAGCTTAATCTCTTAGAGACCTATAGTTGGATTATTTATTATAAGTTTTCACACCTACATAAATCCTTTAGTTTTCCTAAAACCTATCCAAAGTATCTTAAATAATATTGTTCAAAAGGAGAGTAGATATGAGAGATTGGTGACTAGTTAAGAGCAAACCTAATGAGTAATTAACTAGTTTAAAATAAGATTCTTTGAGAGTGTATTTGAATCAAGTTGAGAAAAAGATTGGTTAAGTGAGATTGCAATTATTCATTATCGTAGAGAATATTAATAGGACTTCCATAGTCTTCTTAAACATAGAAGAGAAAATTGTGTATTAGGTTGTATTAGGGGATGATAAAGGATTTTAGCCAAAGATGGATCATTATCTCATGAGTGAATATTTTATTTCAAGTTAGTAAGATTTACTTTTATCAAACTAAAGACATTATAGTCAAATTAAGGTATAAGTTTATTTTGCAAGTTTAGCAAAGATAAAGCTGCAAAGATGAAGAAGTATACCATGTACATGATCACCAAAATGAGTTGAGTGCAGAAGAGGTATTGATAGAGATTACTTGAGACATGAGGTAAAATATAAAGGAACAAGAATCATAGAATGAAAACAAGTAGTAGGCCTAGTTTTAAGAAAAACTAGTCAAAAAGGCATTAGATCTAGGTGAAGGTGAAAGATCAGGTAACCTATAGGTACAGGTATCCAAGTGAGAAAATTGTAGGGATTTATGAATATTTTATGTCTTTGAACTATATAATTTTGAACATGATTGGGTATGGGTTTCAAGTGAAATCAAATTGTGTTAATGATCAATTGAAAATTTGTAAATGGGTGATGATAATTGCAAAATAGATAAGGGTGTCATTAGTCATTGCCACTACACACAATCAAATAAAAACTTTAATTTTAAAAAATATGGGAGATCTAAGATTTATAGCGTTGAAAAGATATATTTTTTAATTCTCATTTATGTGTGACATTAAGTACAAGATCTAATAGATAATAGTTTGGAAGATCAAAACAACACTATACAATAACATTTTAAATTAAAACTGAGTATAAATTAGATAGATTTCCATGATAGGCATAAAATATAGGCACATGTGTACAATGTCAATAATACATAGATTTCCATGATAGGCATACAGAAAATTATGTCTACCAACATAGTATCTAACGTTGGGTGAATGTCATATATGCATATACATGCCAAAAATGTGTAAATTTGCACATAGGCATACAAATAATCACATATCATGAAATACAGCTTATTCATCAAGTAGCCTCCCTCTCTTTTATTTATTCAAAGAAGACCCTCCCTATAATTATCTATTAGAATATGGAGATCCCTTTAATGCCTTGGATTGCTTTAAGGTCTGACTATGGGTCCTACACTCATAGCTCACTTGCAACTGTATCTATTCAAATACAAGTATTATTACAAAATGAACATAAAATACATTCAACCAATTGTTATGAAATTAATTGTAAAATAAAATAAAATATCATTTAAACATTCACTTATTTCAAGCTTATGGTTCTGCTCAATCTACTTTTGATTCTCAAATAAGCCAGTGGCAGGCTTAGCTATTCGAATAAGCATCTGAACTAGGAAAGAAACATGAGAAGTTTACATAGAAATAATTTTCCTGGGACTATCAGATGTCATAGGAAAACCTTGCATGCATAATACATTCACATAAGTTATATTTCCCTAATTATGTAGTAAAATTATTAAAATAAGTCTATTTTTATTATTCAAAATTACAAGTTAATATTTACCTCTATCAATAGCTATACAAATAACATTGTAGAAGTAATGCCTATGTCTGTCTCAGCTCACAGTGATGGAGGAGTGTCTACTTGAGAAATCAATTTTTCATGTAAACAAGGTCTCACTCACTTCTCTATAAAGTTTAAAAGATATATATGTCAAGCTTATCTCAATGTAAACCAAGATATATATGGCAAGGTGTTTCAACTTGAAATCATGAAAAGATAATGTAAACCAAGAATCATGGAAGTGTAACTGTCAAGAAACATGTAATGGCCAAGAATAGAGAGTATTTTCCATGTTGGAGGTATTATTTTTTGTGATTGGAAGAGTAGGAGGTGGAAATAATATTATCACTTCGAGAAGGAAGATTTAAGGAGAGAAAAGGAATAAGAGACATATCAAGAACTATGTCCTTACTTGTAAAGCTTCTTTGGAAAGAGTAAAATATAAATAAGTGTTTAGCGGTTCATGATCAATCCTATGTTATTAATGTATCTAGTTAGATAATATTTAATTTAGTAGTCTATAGGTTCAAAGTGGTGAAACCCAAGTTTCAATTCTCTATCATCAGGCATAGTCAGAAAGAGGAGAACATAGTCAATTTAAAGTGTCATTATAAATGATTTAAAGATGAGTAATGGATAGAAGATATCTATGAAATGATTGTCAACACATTAAAAGTATCAATACTATTGATAAAATTTAAAAGACATAGGAAGATTATATACAGCCCAATTAGTAACAATTCTAAGTTTGCATAGTCATAAAGAAAGACCATATAGAGTTCTTGGAAATATAAATGAGTATTTAAGGTATTGTGAATGGTGTGGAATATTGTCTTTTCATGTGTTTGATTCTATGAATTTCTCTCAAATTAAGGTAAAGGGTATTAAGGGTTTATTCTATCCTACTTATTGACATAGTCATGTTGGAGGGGTACAAAATTCTATAAAATGACATGTTGGGAGTGATTTAGTATTGATAAAGAAAAAGCAATAGTTTAACAATATGTTTGAGTAAGGGTAGATCCATTTCAAGACTTAGAATATTTGACAAGGTTTAAAAGGTCTTTCTAGATCTATTATTATCCTCTCAGGTAGGTACAGGACTGAGATAACATAAATTAGGGTTTGAAATTAGAAAATGAGATAACAAGTGATTTAATCAATGAAATTCATTAAAATATGTGAAAATGTGTATTTATATATGAGGAAGATTATTTTGAAGGTTTAAAGTTGATTTGAGTCTATATGGTATAATTTCATAGTTAGTAGCCTTGAATTAGGCATAGGAAACCTAATTAGTCATGAGGGGTGTTGGGTTAGGTGTTCTCCACAGAGAATTAAATTATGAAATTTTGTGTGAAGCTATGTGATGTCAAGGGGTATCTGAATGTGGCTTCGGTTTGGTTTAGACATTTGTAGTTTAATCAAAACAAAGAGGTTTGCCTTAAAAAAGGGCTAGTAGAAGGAAGTTGTCAAAGAAGAAATAAGAGTTAAGTGAAGAGTTAAAGCTTGTGGGGTTGTGTGGAATGGTTGGATGCATGAAATGATATGTAATTAAGTAGGTAGATGGTCTTATGATTATTTTGGAAGGAAAAAATTAAAGTAACATGTACACCTATGAAAATACATAAGAAGATTGTCAAGAATAAAGCAAGAATAAAGAGAGAGAACATTAAAATAGAGTATGAACTGAGAAGGTTGATGATAAAAGGAAATATTTTAGGGGTAGTTGATTAGTAAAATTACTTCAAGTAGAGAAGGAAGATTAAGTGAATACAAGGAGGATTAAGAGCCATTGAGTAGGTAAAAGTGAACAAAAAAGACCTAGTAAATGTAAACTGATCAAAAAGATAAACAAGTCGAAGTCAGAAGACAAAGAATAACAAGAAAATATCAGAGATAGGTATTTGAAAGAGGTAAGTGTGTGTTTCCATCCATATCAAGGAATCTTTTTAATACTTCTGCATCAAGATCCTTGATGGATAAATTTAACTAAAATTTACAAGGCAAATATACATAGACTAAATGTACATAAAGCATAAGATTTAACTAAAATTTACCTTTTTATAAGTAAAATGTGTCATCCTAATAGAGACATATGCAGTAGTGGATGGGCTAACAGTTGGATTCAAAAATGTAAACAATGGTTACATTAAATCAAATGTTGTAAATGTCAATGGTGATGATGAGGGCATCATCACCTCTTGGGACATAAAAATGACATATATTATTCAATTTATTTATAGATTAATTGTTAGTTAAATTAAATTTGAAAATATAACTTAAATTTAACACGACAGTTATATAAAATATACTTGCATCTATGTAGTGGTTGATGTTTGCACACCAAATGTGCATGCCAAAAACTCATCACTCATAAGTATATTATCCAATCCCTCTAAACCACCATCACCACTATCATCAGAAGGTCCAGTGTACATATATTCATAAGAAATGCAAGGGTGAGATTGGGTGTGCACATTAGGTGGTGTATCTCTAGCATTGGTTTGTGAGATCCTGCTTGTATTTTGAACAAGTGTATTAATGAGAGAACTAAGTTCATGTAGATTTTTGATCTCCACAATCTGCTAAACTATAAAGGGGATCTTGATCTCAAGTGGATTTTGGATATAGATCCTTGTAGGCTGATTAGGCTATGATGTACACCTTGCTGATCCTGTGTAGAGCCTTTCCCTCAGCCCTAAAACTCACTATAATAAAAATAGTTTAAAATCTCATTGAGGTCAACCTTACAGTAGAGTTTCCTCAAAAACTACAATAAGACCTCGTGGTTGTTACATGGTGGATAATCAAACACCATCCACCATCTATCCCAAAAATTAGCTGTAATTAAATTATGTTGGCAGTAATGGATTGGAAAATATTTAGCAATAATATGGAGGGTTAGGAAGGTTAAGTATAAGAATATGAGGGTTATGTCGGGGATCAACCAACAATTTGATTACACTTATGAAAGCAATAAAACGTGGAATTAAATCAGAATGATAAGTAACTAGAATGATAAATAACAAAGAACAAGAGATACAAGAAACCACCCTGAAAACTTGTATTAAACTCTTTAAAGAAGGAATACAATTGAAGAAACTTCTTTCTTCCACACCTCTCTCAGATGTACAGATCTCTCTCTAGATCTCTTTCCCTCAAGAGCTCTCTCTCTCAAGTACAATCAACTCCAACAACCTGGAATGATTCACATATACAATTCTGTATTGTTCTTCAACATTCTACAATAGACTAAGCTACGAAGATCTATCCTATTATATAATAATTAGGAAACTTGAGCATGCAATTACAACCAATAGTTATGCCTCTTAAATAAGGGATCTAAAACAATCTTACTAATAATAGAGATGTGTACTTAAGACTATGACTTAAATCTATCATGCAAACACTCAGTTCTATCTACAGAAATAGGTTTTTGGACGCACAGGTAACCGACATCAGTTCCTGCATGTTTGCCTATGACCGACATCAGTCGATCCCTGCCAACGCTGACATCTCCTAAACTACTCCTGATCGACGTCGGTCGCTCCTGACCGATGTCAAGTGACTGTGTAAACCTGCAACTATCAAATCTGCTCCTTGGTGAAGATTTTAGGCTCCACACCTTAACAATCTCCCACTTGGAGATAAACAGTTGCACCAGTACCTGTACAACAACATCTTCTATCTCCTCCATCTTCAACTCAATTATGAAGACCAATAGAAGTTGAATGAAGATTCAACTTCTCCTTTATAACCAGCTTGGTTAACATATCAGCAGGGTTCTTATCTGTATGGATCTTCTCCAGCTTCAACTCACCATCCTCCAATACCTGTCGTATGAAGTGGTACCTAAGCTGTATATGCTTTGTTCTTGAATGAAAGGCTGAATTCTTAGCCAAATGAATTGCACTCTTACTATCACTGTATAATCTGCAACTCTCTTGCTCCTTTCCAAGCTCTTCCATGAACCATGTCATCCATATCATCTCTTTGCTAGCCTCTGTGACTGCAATATACTCTGCTTCTGTAGTTGACAAGGCAACAACCTTCTACAACTTTGATATCCAGCTAACCGTCATTCCACCAATAGTGAAAACATATCCTGTGGTGCTTCTCCTGCCATCTAAATCACCTACCATATCTGAATCTACATAACCATGTAGAGAAGTATCTGAACCTCCATAGCACAAATGCCTACTGTTGGTTCCTCTCAGATATCTAAGGATCCACTGAACTGCTTTCCAGTGTTCCTTTCCTAGATTGGCCATATACTTACAACTCCCACTGCTTGGGCAATATCCAATCTAGTACACACCATTGCATACATTAAACTCCCTACTGCAGAAGAATATGGAACTTTCTTCATGTACTCTACCTCATCATGTGAATTAGGACATTGTTCTTTACTCAACTTAAAATGTCCAGTCAAAGGTGTGCTTACCATTTTTGCATACTGCATATTGAACCATTTCAACACCTTGTTCACATAATCCTCTTGAGACAAAATCAACCTGTGATTTTTCCTGTCTCTCTTAATGCTCATGCCAAGGATTTTCTTTGCTGCTCCCAAATCCTTCATAGCAAATGTTTGAGCTAATTTCACCTTAAGCTCAGAGATATCCTGCATGTGTGATCCTGCAACTAACATATCATCTACATACAACAACAGAATAATATATCTACCATTATCCAATCTCTTAAAATACACACAATGGTCAGATTGACACCTACTATAGCCATGCTCAGTCATAAACCTGTCAAATCTCAAATACCACTGTCTAGGAGCTTTCTTGAGGCCATACAAGCTTGTCTTCAGTCTGCACACTAACTTCTCCTTACCTTTGACCTCAAATCCTTCCGGCTATTCCATATATATTTCCTCATCCAAATCTCCATGAAGAAACGTTGTCTTAACATCAAGCTGCTCAAGATGCAAATCCTCAATAGCAACTAAAGACAATACAGTCTGTATAGAAGTCATTTTAACAATAGGAGAAAAAATATCACCAAAATCAATACCTAATTTTTGTGCAAATCCTTTCACTACCAACCTGGCCTTATATCTCATCTATTCATTCTCACCTTCCTTCAATCTATAGGTCCATCTGTTCTTTAGTGTCCTCTTACCTGCTGGCAACTCAACCAAATCCCATGTTTCGTTCTCTCTCAAGGACTCCATTTCCTCAACCATGCCATGCTCCCACTGATTCTTAGACTCCACTTGTATTTCTTCTTGAAAACTCTCTGGTTCTCCACCATCAGTAAGTAATAAATAGAATAATGAAGGAGAATATCGAATTGGAGGTTTACTTACCCTTTTTGACCTCCTGATGGGCGTCTGAGACTCATCCACAACACATTGTCCACCCAAATTCTCTGATAGTGACCGACCTCGGTCACCTCCAGGCCTGTTACTGGCTAACATCAGTTCTACCTGATCGACGTCAGTTCCTGTCCTACCGACGTCGGTCTCTGTATGACCGACATCAGTTTCTGTTCTGCCGATGCCGATTCCTGCTTGGCTGACATTAGTCTCTGTGTTTTCCTGTTTGTGATTAAATTTTATTGAGAGCTCATTTTGGACCGTCACCTCATCCAATTCTTCATTGCTCTGCCCAGATTGATTCAGCTTCTTCAGCTGATCACTATACATCACTTTTTCATTGAAAACAACATCACGGCTCCTAATTATCTTGTTAGTTCCTAGATTCCAAAATTTGAATCTGAAAGCATCAGAGCCATAGCCAATAAATGTGCACCTCATATACTTAGCATCTAGCTTCTTTCTATTTTCCTTATCAACGTGCACAAAGGCTTCACAACCAAAAACTTTGAGAAAAGAGAGATCTACCTTTTTACCTATCCATGCCTCTTCTGGAATTCCACCATCCAAAGCTGTAGAGGGTTCTTCTGTTAATCAGGTACACTGCAGTATCAACAGCTTCTGCCCAAAACTCTAAGGGCAAATTGGCATGCAATCTCATACATCTTGCACGCTCCATAATTGTTCTGTTCATCCTTTCAGAAACTCCATTTTTCTAAGGTGTCCTTAGAACTGTCCTTTGCCTACGGATTCCATCCATATAACAATACCAGTTGAACTTGTAGCTGCAGAACTCACCACCATTGTCAGATATCAGGCACTTTAATCTTCTGCCTGTTTCATTCTCAACCATAGCTTTCCAAATCTTAAAAGTCTCAAATACATCAGATTTCTTCTTAATACAATAGACCCATACCTTTCTTGTAGCATCATCTATGAATAAAACATAGTACTGTGATCCTCCAATAGAAGCAACCTAAGCCGGTCCCCACACGTCTGTGTGAACAAGCTGCAACTTATGCTTCTTCTTTTTTGACCTAGTCTTGAGAAAACTCACTCTCTTCTATTTTCCAAAAAACATAGTGCTCACAAAAATTCAAATCTATGCTTTTCAAATCTGAAAGCTTACCTTTTGACTTAAGAATTGACATTTCCTTCTCACTCATGTGGCCAAGCCTTGAGTGCCACAATTTTGCATCCACATCTGAAGTAGATAATACAAAAGGAGAATTGTTAGTAACACAATTACATAAATAGAGAGTACCTACTCTCTTACCTCTAGCCATTACAAGTGCACCCTTGGTCACCTTCCAAGATTCAGCTGTGAGAGTTACTGTACAACCCTCATCCCCTAACTTTCCTGCAGAAATCAAATTCCTCTTCAAGCTAGGAACATGCATAACATCTCTCAACACTCATGTGTTGCCATTCTGCATTTTCAGCTGCACTTTTCCTTTGCCAATAATTTTACAAGGCTCATCATCCCCTAAATACACTATTCCAAAATCTCCATGGACATAGTCACTAAAATATTCTCTATTAGGGGTTGCATGAAAAGATGCACCAGAATCTAAAACCCAAGATTCTATATTATTATGCAAAGAGAATATTAAATCATCTTGTGCAATACCTGCAACCTTTGCTTCTTCTTTTCCTTCGTGCTAATTGTCCTCCTTAGGCTTTGACCAGCAATCTCTGCTTATGTGCCCAATCTTTCCACAATTCCAGCATTGTGGCTTCCTAACATTTCTGGATTTGGATCTACCTCTCACCTTTGACTTAGACCTTGATCTCCCTTGCTTGCTCTTCTCTTTTTGCCTTCCCCTGCTTTCAAAACTTAAAGCATTCCCTGATGTTTCCTCTATGCTTTTCCTGCGAATTTCCTCATTCAAAATTACACTAACAACATCCTCTACTTTTAAAATATTTGAAGTAGATGCAGTATTACTAACTGCCATTACTAAGCTATGCCATCTTTTAGGCAAAGAACATATTATTAAAAGAGCTTTAATTTCATCATCAAACACTATTTTGACTGAACTTAATTGATTTACAATTCCATGGAAATCATTTAGATGATTAGACACAGATCCACCTTCCTGCATATGCAAATTAAACAATTGCTTCATAAGATATACCTTATTAGAAGCTGAGGTTTTTTCATATAAATTTGCTAAAGTAGTCATTAACTCTACCATAGACTTTGCCTGTGATAAATTAGATATCACAGTAGATGCCAGACTCAGTCTTATAGACCCCAGAGCCTTTCTATCAAGAACTTCCCATTCTTCATCATCCATGTCTGTGGGCTTCTTTGCAGTCCCACCTAATGGTAAGTATAGATCTTTCTGATACAAATAATCCTCTATCTACATTCTCCAATGTTGATAATTTTTTCCATTAAACTTCTCCATTCTCAGTTTACTTTCTTTTGCCATTGCTTCTCCCACTCAAACAGAAATCCCTATAGAAACCCCTATGAGTAACCTGTAATCAGTACACACTACACAGATCTGAACCACCTGTTAGTGAACTTGAGCTTTGATACCACTTGTTGGGGATCAACCAACAATTTTATTACACTTATGAAAGCAATAAAACGCAGAATTAAATCAGAATGATAAATAGCAAAGAACAAAAGATACAAGAAACCACCCTGAAAATTTGTATTAAACTCTTTACAGAAGGAATACAATTGAAGAAACTTCTTTCTTCCACACCTCTCTCAGATGTACAGATCTCTCTCTAGATATTTTTCCCTCAAGAGCTCTCTCTCTCTCAAGTACAATCAACTCCAACAACCTAGAATGATTCACATATACAATTCTGTACTGTTCTTCAACATTCTACAATACACTAAGCTAAGAAGATCTATCCTATTATATAATAATTAGGAAACTTGAGCATGCAATTAAAACCAATAGTTATGCCTCTTAAACAAGGGCTCTAAAACAGTCTTACTAATAATAGAGATGCAGACTTAAGACTATGACTTAAATCTATCATGCAAACACTCAGTTCTGTCCACGGAAATAGGTTTCCGAACGCACAGGTAACCGACATCGGTTCCTGCCTGTTTGCCTATGACCAATGTCGACCGATCCCTATCGATGTCGACGTCTCCTAAATTGCTCCTGACCGACGTCGATCGCTCCTGACCGATGCCGGTGACTGTGTAAACCTGCAACTATCAAATCTCCTCCTTGGTGAAGCTTTTAGGCTCCACACCTTAACAGGTTAGCAAGATGGGCTGTTCAAAAGAAAAAAATTATCAATTAAACAATAAAAATTACCAAAATTTAGGGTTAACAAGTGTAGTTTTTTAGCACTTACCTCTTCTACATGGTGGCATTATCAACTAATAGATTCCTAGGATGAATTTTGGAAAGATTTAGCCTATTTCACTAAAAAAATGATCATACAATGGAAACGCATAGGAAATGAAGAAAACTTGAATGTAAAATTAGCAAGATTTTGCATTTGGGTTTCAATTTTTACTTTTTCTGGGTACGCATGTAATGCAATTATGTCATTAACATGATCATATTATTGAAAACAATATTAACATGATCATGTTATTGATGTGATTGTGTTATTGTTTTAAATTTTGCGATCGTGTTATTTAATAACATGATCATGTTATGGCTCAATAATTACCAAGCCATAATTTAAATTATGTGATTGCATTAATTAAATAATGTGATTACATTATTTAATAATGTGATCATGTTATTTAATAATGTGATCACAATATTTAATAACGTAATCATGTTATTTATTAACATACTCGTGTTATTTAATAACATGATCATGTTACCAAAAATGTCCAAGAAATTATCCCCCAACTTCTTGCACTTACCCAAAAATGGTGTCACAATTAAAAAATGAGAAACTCATGTACCAATTAGGAGTGTGATCAATGCAAAAGTAGTGGATAGCTAATCAAGGGTTAAAAATCCTCCATTCATAGTCACATACTGAAAATTACTCTTTTCCATGACTTAAAATCCCTAAAAAACTATTTATATAAGT
The DNA here is from genome assembly GCA_037957365.1 of Torreya grandis. Classification (NCBI taxonomy): domain Eukaryota; kingdom Viridiplantae; phylum Streptophyta; class Pinopsida; order Cupressales; family Taxaceae; genus Torreya; species Torreya grandis. Next base: position 1,815,618 of record JARHVA010000225.1, on the reverse strand, counting down.
GTAAATGAAATAAAGTGGTGGTTGATAATGGTGATGACAACAAATCAAGGCTAAGAATCAGGCTTAGTTTTTCTAAGTGTGTTCCTTCTAGCATTTGTTGATAGGATACTATTACTACTTACTTCTTTGATATATTGTTGATGATCCTTTGCACAAATATCTAAATTTGATTTTACTCCACCATCTTGTGTTACTCTACTCTAATTTTCATGTGAACTTCTCCTTGAGGTCTTCTTGTGATGCATGTAACTTCCTCCATAGGAAATATATATCCAACATTATTCCTCAAGTTTTGATGGTACTTTTAACTCAATGGAAATATCAGAGGTGAAAAATCAAAAACAATGAAAATTTGAATCAAAGTAGACCAAATATCATCATGAGAAGATATCTCACTTGAGATCATGTCATAATAGTCATTTCACACCTTATGTATACCCCAAGCAAGTTGACAAGTTTTTGTCTCTTATCAAATAAATATATTTAATGCATGCCCACAACTAATATTATCTCTTCTATATTGTGATTACCATGATTAATTTGAGTTGCACGAGTTCGTACTATGATTCCCAAAGCTTGATTGAAGTATTGCATTCCTTTAATAAAAATTATAATGGTGGTGGTTGGAAAACATCTTGTAACAGTTGCACATTCCCCATTCCTCCAATATTGGCAATCTTGAATCTAGTTCGAGACCAACCCAACCATGGCTTGTTGATTCATATCATCTTGATTATAAAAATTACATTTTTTTTTTTTACCACCCTTTCTCATCAAGCATTCCGTGGGGACTATCTTCATTTTGTCAACACCCATGATCTTATCTTCAAATGTGCAACTTAGTTCCAAGTAAAAATATATGGATTGATCCTTCACAACTTTTTTAGAATACACAATGTATCCTATATGACTTCTCACCAACTCCCTTTCTAACCAATTTCCAAGGATGAATAATATTGGAGTAGATTCAAATCTTCTATACCCTATCACTCTTATTGGAATGCTTTCCATGATGACAAGAATCTTGTAGAGACAAAGTAGGGAGCATTAAACCAAAAATGTTAGCATACCTTAAGATGCAGTCACAATGTCCATCCCATTTATTTGGAAGAAAATTTGTTGAGATAACCTCAACACCACCATCCATGTGACTCAAAACTCCCAAATTAGGGTTAACCAAAATGTTCACCTGAAATGCATATCCATCCCTAATGCTTCTCTAAAAATCAATACTTTCACCCTTCTTTCTATAATCATGAAGATAATCAAATTGCATACCCTTAGTTATTTGTCTGAATATTCTAGTAAGCTGAAGACTAATATAAGTAGATGGTGAGGTGCTTTCCTCATGTTCATGCCTCACAATAATGTCTCCCTATACTTCCCTTTCATAAACCTCTTTCAAATCTAATTTTTCTTCATATTTAGAACTAGCATAATGATGATTCAAGATCTCACCTTGTAGGGTTATTTTCCTTTAGTTTAACATGGCTTTTCTTGGTCATGCACACAAATAAGATAAGAAATCTCTCACCCAAAATGTGCAACTTAAGACCAGTTCCTATCACTTTTATTACACGATGGTGTATATATTAGTCTTTCTATACCAAAGTGCTTAAATGGGCACTTAGATCTAACTAAAGGTATCATATTCAATCTAATTCATACAATCCATTCATTCTATACTTAAGTTATTTATCACATGAAAAGAGATAGGCATAAATCAATAAAAAGAGTAGTACTACCATTACTTCTATAATAAGTTTACAAGTGTCTCAATAACACATGTATTCCATCCTATGATATATCAATCATCACCATACACAAGTCTTGATGCATATCAAGAACAAGAATAAGCTTAAGATTATAATTACAAGATTACCATTATCTCCAAAACAAAAACATCAACACCCTTCTAAGTAAAACTAGGTGTATTTAGCACGAGTCTACTGTAATCATTCAATTATAACATTAATATGAAAGTGATGACTTTCCAACAACCAGTAAAAATAATGAGTCATGGAGAGTTGTTACATTAAATTCCTATTGATTCAGGCCTATTTGTCCCTGTATACCCACTCTATGCTAGATATTTGATGTCAACTACCTATCTTCTCATAGGTTGGTACTACATATGTGCTTGACTATTCTCCTCCAACGTACTTATGAACTATTTTCCTAAGTGATTATGCCTTCTACCCCATTTTCCAAGTCATACACTATTTTCCCAAGTCTTGCATCCTTAGTTTCTCTATATTTTTTGCATCCTTGTTCTTCGCAACTTTCTTCTCCCACAGCTTGGCTTACTTCTACACTATGTTTACTTCCATGCCCATTTCTCCTACGCCTTATTACTAAAAGTAATTAGAATAAATTGATGCAAAATTTAGGGTCCAATGCACCTTCCTCTTTAAAGTTATTTAGGTGTTGTTTTGCTTGAACAGATATCAACTTAACTTCCTTAGCTCTTCTTATTCATTCATCACAGCTTTTCTAATTCCTTCTCAAATCCTCTACACTTGTCTACAATGTAGTTGTTTTCATTTCAAAACTAAGATCAATTTTTTTTGTTAATGGTTGATCATTAAATTCCACCTCATATATATGATTTATGCACTTATTTTCTACTAAACTCTATGTGAAATTAGTGAATGGTGCTTTCACCTTCATAATTTCTACATTGGATTCCTCATTCCTTTGCTGATACATGTAGTCACTAGAATTCAATAAAACATTTTATACTATAAAATAATCTTTACCTTCAACTTGCACGTGGAATTCATTTTTCTCCTTAGTAGCATTTTGAGGTTCAAACCTTTACTCTATTTTCCCTTTAATTGGCCACACTTCTTCATAGTGCTATTTTCCATTATGTGACTCCATCAACTCCATAAAGCCTGTAAATAATATTTTTACTCAAATCTCTACTGGTAGAGCTATATATATCCAAATTGACCATAATATACTTATGTAGTGACCCCATGGTTCATGGGATGGCAATAAAATAGCTCTAATACCATTGTAATATCTCTTTTATGGATAAATTAAACAATTCTAAAAATTGTAGAAAACCCTTACATGATTCTAAATTATTACTAAAACCCTAACAATAAATTACATAATTCTAAAAATATACACTCAGGTATGAAAATAAAATTCATACCTCATAAAAACCCTCACAAAAATATGGAAATTCAATCAATTTATTTGGTGAAACCTTCATATTATCAAATCTGGTTTTTAATAGACTTTTAGGCCTAAAAGTACCAATTTTGAATTTGAACCATGAAAGATCATAGGATAAATATGTGCCACATAAAAATCCTAAGAAAAAAAATGAATTTGATTAAATTCAAAAATAAACCCTTATAACAACAATTCTAAATTTCATAACAAAATTTCACGTTGTATAATTAATGAATTTATAGAAAACCATACCAGTTTAAATCTTCAAACCCTATTGACTATCCATATACGAAAAGTGGTGTTTCAAACATTAACCAACCCTTGATATGTCCATGTTGACCCCAAATATTTCACAACCCTAAATAACAACCTACAAAGGTGATGTCAACACTCCAAAGGGTGACATCAACCTACAAAGTCCCTTCTAACTGGTTGTCACTCCCAAAACATTATTGTGATAATCTCTAAAGGATGCCCTATTTGTTGCACCACACTCAAATCTGTCATGTGTGCCTTATCAAAAATATTTCACTTAATTATGACCCTTGAATGAAGCCACCAATATAATATCAAGGGTTTTCGTTCCCAATTTATGATTGTCAATAACAATTTTTGTCCTCAATAGCTGAAAGTAGAAGCAAATGTGCCTAACTTATGAAATAAAATAGTATATGATCATCCCCCCTAAAAATGAACCTTGCCACCTTCCTTTGTACCTTTTTCCCTCCAAACTAACTCCCAAGTGGGGCACTCCGAGTGGGAGGAAATTCAAATATTTAAAAAATGATTCTCCTTATAATTTCTAATTAAGGGCTAACGTGCTCAAATTAAAAAGTCCCCTTTTTTTAAAAGTCAAATTAAAAATAAGTTGATAACATAAAGTCACTTTTTGGCAACTTGGAAAAAATACCACGTTCCTCTTTTTCCTTCCTTCCCTTAACCTATGGAAAACCAAAAGAATAGGCTAATGGTCTTCATTCATATCTAAACCTAAGAAGGAGACATGACAAATATTGTGAAGAGGGCTTAAAACATATCTATCTCTCCCACCTTTGTGTGTGTGTGTTCAATCATGATCCATTTCAAATGTAATGCAATATTAGTGTTCTAAATTTTAATACTATGCAACATTGACCTTCATATGTATTCATACTTTGCTCTACCGTTGCTCCATTAAGGTATTTTTAAACGTGTATGCCTTTGTGATATTATCTCAAGAGAGTGCTAATTGATTTCTCACTATAGTTTTTGAATAAATAAGTGAGTGTTAGGTGAGCATAGCTTTAGAATTGATTTTTATTTATAGTTGACTCTTTAATATTTCCCATTATAATTGTTCAATGAAATGTGTCTAGGCCCACCTAATTGAGACTTCTCAATTTGAGAAATAGTTGTTGAATGTCTTCAAACAATTCTAATAGAGACAAACCCTTGTAATAAATTGTCACTATTCAACTTTTGTTTGTATTGTCCAGATAATAAAAATTAATAATCTAAGATACAGAGAATCTATTTTGGATTATGTCATTTTTCGAAAAATCTTAACTACGTAACTACATTTTATGTTTTACCCTTTTTTCTTGCAAATTCTTACTTTTCTTGCAATCCTATTAAACATTGTATGGTTATTGGTGACTCTTCCCTGCATATATATATATAAGCGAAACAATAAAATGTACAAAATTCAAATTCAAAATATTGGATTATGGAATATGTAAGAGGGGAAGAGAACAACGATTGCAGGAGTTAGTATGGGTTGTAGGGGTGAGCTTAAGCAGCATACATAAAGTGTTGTCCAAGTAAGTTGAATTGTAGGGGTGAGCTTAAACAGTATGTATAAAGTGCTGTCCACGCTGCCAAAACAGTCGATAAATAAAATTGACACTCAATACATTGTTAAATATGTATGTAGTTAAAATGATCAAGTTGTTGGGCTCATGCATGACAGGTCGCATAATCGAATCCGGATTTCGACTATACTGAGTGGATGGTTTTGATTGACGGATGGCTAGATCAGCACTCCAGGACACAGCTCAACCTACCTGTACGAGTCTCGCAGCAGCGCGTACTGCTGTCTGGACTCATCGAGGGCTCTCTTACACACTACGAATTTTCTGGCAATTATTTTTCCATTATTTTAAGTATCTACAAATAAAATACTGTCACATCAACAAGACCCCATACATTTCACTGAGTATTGAACAGGGATCGATTCAAAGGTGCTCTGAACATATACACATATAAAATAAACTCTTCCTGTACAATATTGTACTCAATAAATAGGCTACACATACCATTTTCCACGCTCATGTGCGCGGCACTTCAGTTGGGTTCTAGCGGCACAGCTGTAGTCATTGTCGAGGAAATTCGAGTGCCTACAATAATTGCATTCTTTTACAAAATCTCGGGCACCTGGATGAACCAATCAATTACGCGTTTATCCGACGACGATTCCACTGCAATTAGGTACGGTGCTTCAGAAAAGTAAAGAATTCGCCACACGTTGTCTTGTTAGCCATGTGGCCTTTTATAAGTGGATGTGGGACCCTAATTGATATTTCCAGTCTCCGTACGGACTGTTTACGGTGTTTCATTCGCGGAACAGTCGCTACATTTGTGTGTCACGGGCGACTCATAAACAGTGCACCCATGCTTTTACAACAATATTTTTTTACTTAATTTCCAACCTCCAGTTGGGTGGCAGACTGGCGGTGCCAAAGGTCTTTCCATTTAATTAAATAGCGGCCGGATGGATCTCCGTCTAGCGTATCACAGATTCCCATCATTTTCTTTCCAAATTAGATCTGCTATTCATTCTAATTCCTGTGTTCTATCTTCTCCAAATTTGGCTATCGATGAAATGATGGACTAGACAACTAGCAGTCGTTTGTCCTACGATAAAGAGAAATTGTGTTCATACAATAATCTTGAGGAGGCTGTTGAAATGTCGGTTCTTTTTCTGGGAGATGTTCTGGCGGGCACCTGCCACTGTATGTCGGAATAATGCAGCACAAGCGCTTTGTGGTTCAAGCGACTGATCTAAAGCATCCTTTATTTGGGGAACTGCTGGAAAAGGCAGAAGAAGAATACGGTTTTGATCCACCTGGCTTACTAACTATTCCTTGTGCCGAATTCTACTGCCAGAAAATTTTGAACTGGTTGGAAAGAAGGAAGCGGATCAAATCAGATCTTACAAACTCAAACAGCTCCAGAAGATAATGAACGATTTTAATCGATTTCCATATAAACAAAACAAAACGGCAACCAAAAAAAATTCTATATACTTTAATCGTGTAATTTTAGGCACAGTGATTGGCCTCTCTTGGTTGGGAAACAACTAACAGTATAAAGAATTGAAGCTTTCGTGGAAAAATATTATTGAAAAAATTATGAAGATTTTATTTGCCATTGATATTTTAATTTGTTAATTAGTATGAATTTTAACGTATATTGTGTATGTATTTTTTAAATGGGACTATTTAAAATTAGTTAAAAATTTATTGAATTTATACACATATATAGAAAGCAATTCATATGTTTCTTGTGTCAAAGCTTAAATTTAACATTCTTCACAAATTATTCTATTACTTTTTAATTATATTTAATTTTTTAATTGGGACATTTCATAAATTATTAGTTTATATTTTGAACATATTAAATTTAATAAATTATTATAGATATTTAATAATAACTGTATTATAATTTATATTTATTTAATTTTCATATTATTAAATAATAATTATATTGAGAAGCATTCTACAATGATAGACACTATATACATAAAAATTAAAATATAATCGATATAATTATTTATTTATTTTCAAAAACTTAAATATAATCAATATAAAAATATAAATACAAATAAAACAGGGGAGATATATACAGCAAATAAACACAAAAACATAGAAATCAAACATAGAATTGATAAATTTTATTAATAAACTGATAAACTGACAGAAAACAGGGGAGATATATGCGGTAAATAAACACAGAAACATAGAAATCAAACACAAAATTGATAAATTTTATTAATAAATTGCCAGATACAATACAAATTCTTTTTCTCTATGCCAGCAGAGGTGCACAGCGTTTATCTAACTATTTTCTATATAGAAACTAGCAGAGCTTCACTGCTTATCTATTTGCCTTCATACATTAAAACAAAGCATGTAGTAATATATCATTTACAAAATAGAGTATGGATTGGCATAACATAGAAGTCTCTTGAAACATGTAGAAAAAGAGAGAGAAAACATTAAATGTGGTCATTGGAGTAGGAAAGACTTCGCTGGAAAACGCTATCAAGTAACTGACATGGCAAGGGAGATTAAAAGTCCTGCTGTTGACCGTAGGTCCATGTCCACCAACACTCCCCCTTAATCTTCACATCCATGTGAATAAGTTATGCACATGTTTTCTCTAAGATGCTCAAACATGTTCTTTGCAAGTGGTTTTGTAAAATATTTTTAATTTCTCTTTAGACCTGCAAAACTCAAGACATATATTGCCATTGTTCACCAATTCTCAAATGAAATGATATCTAGTATCTATATGATTACTGCATTTATGAAACACATGATTTTTAGACAATGCAATGGCTAAGTTTTTATCACAATATATGTTTGTAGCTTCTTCTTGAGTATGCCTCAAATCTAAAAGTGCTCTTCTCATCCAAATTGCTTGACAAGATGTTGATGTGGTTGATACATATTCTATTTCAGAGGATGAAAATGTCACAATTGGTTATTTCTTTGATGTCCAAGAGATAGCACCCGATCCAAGATGAAAAACATAACTTGAAGTGCTTTTTCTATCACCCATGCTACCTCCCCAATCACTATCTGTATAACCAATCAGTTTGAAATCATCTGATGATGTATATGTGATTCCAAAAATCTTTGTTATATATATATATATATATATATATATATATATATATATATTCTTTTTCCAGCTTTCCAATGAAACTCTTTTGGATTATACATGAATCTTGAGATAAGACTAACGCCATACATAATATTCGATCTTGTGGCGGTTAGATACATGAGGCTACCAACTAATCTATTGAATAACTTTACATCAACATTTGAACTTTTATCTTCCTTGCTAAGTTTTAAACCCGTTACAACCAATATAGGAGCTGAATTAACATTCAACATCTTCAACCTTTTCAACAAATCATTAGCATACTTAGATTGACAAATGAATTTTTTTTTCTTGGATTTATTTACTTATATGCCAAAAAAATATCTCATGAGTCCCAAATCAGTTAGCTCAAATTCAATTTTCATGGCTACCTTAAATGATTCAATTGACAAGTTTTTAATAAAAATTAAGCCAACCACATACAAACATACTATCAAGATTTTTCCTTCATTATTCACTTTGACATACAAAGTTGGTTCATTGCTATAGTTCTTAAATTTATTATTCATAAAATAGGAATATATTCTGCTATACCAAGCTCTAGGAGCTTGCTTCAATCCATATAAGGCCTTTTTAAGCTTGTAGACATTGTGCTTTTTTCTTTGAATTTCATAACCAAATGGATATTTTATATAAACCTCCTCTTCCAAAATACCATTCAAGAATATTGATTTGACATCTATTTGAAAAACTTTCTAACTATGTTGGGTTGCAATAGATAAGACCATTCTGATAATGTCAAATCTTTTTGCCATTGTAAATGTTTCATTATAATTTATGCATGGTTGTTGTGTGAAGCCCTTAGTTAATAGTCTTGTTTTATGTTTCTCAATTTTCTCATTTGTATTAAACTTTGTTTTGTAAACCCATTTTATTCCAATCACATCTTTTCTTTTAGGAATCTCTACAAGATCCCAACTTTGATTCTTTTCGATTGACTAAATTTCTTCATCTACAGCTATAATCCAATTGTCACCTTTAATTGCATCCTCAAAGTAAAATGGATTATTTTATGTTAAGAATACAAATTAGAACATAAATCCATATTTTAAGCTTCTTGTGATTCATCATAAAAAAAATTAGACTATGGGTCTTTTTTGAAGTGTTTATTGACTGTGATCTCAATGATATAAGTGCTAGATTAGATGATCTATTATTATTATTATTATTATTATTATTATTATTATTATTATTATTATTATTATTATTATTATTATTATTATTATTATTATTATTATTATTAGCTGGAGTAGATGGATTTGGAGTGTTAAGTGCCTTAGAAGACGTTGTAGGAACATTTACTTATAGACTTTGAGGAGCATTTACTTGTGTATCATCTTCTACCATCTCATTTTCATGTGGTATTCCTATTGTTATTGTTTTTTTGTTAGTGCTTCCATCCCATGCTTCTTCTTCAATAAATTTTCCATTATGACTAATTATTACTTTCTTTATGATCAAATTGTATAATTTGTATGCCTTGGATTTTTCACTATATCCCACAAAAATGCACCTTTTGCCTTTATCATCCAACTTCTTTGTCAATTCTTGAGGTATCAAAGAATATGCTACACATCTAAAGACTCTCAAATGTGAGACACTATGCTTCTTTTTGCTTCAAACTTCTTTTGGTGTCTTATTAATCATTACTTTTATTGGACACCTATTTAAAATGTATACCACACATGTAACTACTTCACCCCAATAATCATTTGGTAGATGCTTAAATTTTATCATGCTTCATGTCATTTCAATGATTATCCTATTATTTCATTCTACTATTCCATTTTGTTGAGGTGTATATCTTGCAGTGAATTTTTTTCTTATTCCATTTGCCTTGCAAAAATTTAAAAAATCATTTGATATGTATTCACTACATCTATCGTTTCTCAATGTTCTGATAAAATTTTCATTTTCTTTTTCAACTTTTGCCTTGAAATCCTTCAAAATATCAAACACATTTGATTTGTATTTTAAGATATAGACCCAAGTCTTATTGCTGAAATCATTAGTGAATGTCAAGAAATATAGATTTCCACTAATGAATGGCATTTGCATCGATCCACAAAGATCTGGATGGAATATTTCAAGTGGATGTTTTTCCCTATAATATTTTCTAACTCAAAATTTTAGTCTACTTAATTTTCAAGTATGCAACTCTCACATTTTATTTTAAGTGGATTTATTGGTGGAAATCTATATACCATTCTCTTTATACACAACAGTTGCAAACCTCTAAAGCTTATTTGTCCAAATCTTAAGTACCATAACCAAGATTGATCCTTCAATGAAATTTTAAATGTTGCTTTAGCAATTTTTTGCAATCCTTAAGGTTCTAAACATATTTCACGTTGGATCTTGAGAGGAAACATTATATTCCTCGTCATTTCAAATTTTATAATCAGCTTATTACATGGTTTCTTGTTCACCATTCTCAAAATATATCCTCTACCCTTTTTTCACCAATTGACCAATGCTTATTAAATTATGTTACAATCGAGGGACATAGTAAACATTAGGGATATGCTTATTTTCTCCTTATTTTGTTCTTATGTTAATCGATCCTTTCCCCATGACTGATACTTTGTGATCATTTCCTAATTTTACTTCAAATTTTATAGAATCATCTATTGTTGTAAACAACTCCTTTATTTCATTCATATGATTGATACACCTGCTATCTAATAATCATACTTTCTTTGAACTCTCTTGTGCAACATTACATGTTATCAACATTGTGTTTTGTTCACTAGTGTTGGGTTGATTTTCATTCGTAAAATTTGTCTTTTATTTATTCATATCATATTACTTTTTTCTACATTCAGATGCAAAATGTCCAAATATTTTATAATAATTACATTAGATGTTCAATTTATCATACCTTTCTCCATGATGATGGATATGAAAATAGCTACTGGCTCTTCCTCATGATGATGTGAAAGATGTATACAATTTTGATGTTGGTATGCTCTCAAATTGATGAGATTCTTTACTACCTATTGGTGAAAAATGATATCTACCTCTACTATAATTTGATCTCCCTCTTGTTCTATTGACTGACAACTAAGTTTTGAATACATTTTCCAATGAAGATGACCCTGAATGGTTTAGCCTTTGCTCATGTGATAACAATGACCTCATCAATTTATCAACTAATAACTAAGATAAATATTTAGATTCTTCAATGACCACTACTACTAAATCAAATTTTACAGGTAAGCTTATAAGAATTTTTTATTCAACTTTATGTTCTTCTATACTCTCACCATGAGTTCTAAGTTGGTTCACAATGCCCATTACATGTGTAAAATATGAGTCTATCTTATCTAACTCCCTCATATGAAAATTCTCAAAATACCTCTTAAGTTTTTGAAATTTAATAGTTTTAACTTTACTTGTACCTTGATATGCTATTTTCAAGCTTTCCCATGCTTGATTTAACCTTATAGCAGCTATAACTCTTGTAATTATTGACTCCTTCATATCTTGTTGGATGAAAAATAATGCTTTGGCATCCTTATTATTTTCCTTTAATGAATCCTTCTCTACTTGTGATAATACCTAATACGCTTATTGATTTGTTAGCTCAAGGAACCTATTTTCAACTAAACCCAAATATCTTGTGAGTAGAATAGGGTTTTCATCTTTATGCTCCAAAAATAATAATTTTTTTCATTAAAAATTGGTATTTGAGGTTGAGAAATGCTACCAGTCACTCCTACTATTGATTATATAAATCTTATCTCTTTATTTTGCTTTTATCTATTAAAAACTCTCCTTCCCCTTTTAAAATTTTGTTTCAACAATCTATGCTCCTTAATCTCTGCTCTTAAGCCCAAGATTTATCAGCAGATCTCCCTAGTCTTCAAACTAATGGCTCTAATACCATAATGTTGGTTTGAATAGATAGATAACAGGGGAGATATATGCTACAAATAAACATAGAAACATAGAAATCAAACACCAAACTAATCAATTTTATTATTAAACTACCAAATGTAATACAAATCCTTTTCCTGTATGCCAAAAGAGGTGCATAGCATTCATCTATATATTTTCTATATAGAAACTAGTAGAGCCTCGTTGCTTATCTATTTACCTTCATACATTAAAATATATCATGTAGTAATATATCATTTACAAAATAGAGTATGGGTTGGTGTAGCATAGAAGCCTCTTGAAACATGTAGAGAGAGAGAGAGAGAGAGAGAGAGAGAGAGAGAGAGAGAGAGAGAGAGAGAGAGAGAGAGAGAGAAATTTAAATGTGGTCACTAGATTAGGAAAGACTTCATTGAAAAAGGCTATCAAGTGATTGATTTGGCAGTTAAAAGTCCTTTTGTTGTTGACCGTAGGTCCATGTCTGCCAACAATTTTTGTTTTGAAAATTTAAGGGATCTTTGAAAATGTAAATAGAGAGTTTCAATTAATGTAAAAATAATTCTTTTGTGTGTGTAGTAATTTTTTGAACCATGATATTTTTGGTGATCTCTAGAACATTGGATCTATCCATTGCTACAGCTTAAAGTTACTCCATAGCATTTTCCCTAAATATATATTTTATACACATTATTATTATTTACCTTGTAGGCTATGCTGAAAACCATATTATTCTTTCCATAAGTTTTTAATTAAAATATGATGTTTATTATGTATTTTTATAGCATCTTTTTTTTAAAATATTTAAATTAATTTTAGCATATCTTAGATAAATATATATATAATATAAGGTTTATCTTCTATTTTTATCTCTCAACATTTTTTATATAGATTTATTTATCATATGTCTAAAACTACAATTTTGTATCGCTTTCATCAAACATTGTTTTTCTAATTAATTAAGGATATAATGAATAACTTTATAATATTCTACTCTTAGTCATTTTATGTCAATCTCATTTTTTTGTTATAATTATAAGACATGGTGCCTCATATTGCACATAAGCACCATAACCATTTGTTCTCAAATATTTTGTAGATATGGATCGAATAAAGTTGAATTTTGAACATGAGGAGTAAAGAAGAGAATATAAAATGAAATATCGAAGATGACAATGGAAAAAAATAATAAATACAAAAAGAGAAAACTAAAGAAACATCGAAATGATAATGACAAAGGAAAAGATATTAGACATAAGACTAAATTAATATTTGAAGAATTAGATTAATAAAATTGACAACATGCAGATACGATGAGAAAAATTAGTGCACAAACATCTCAAAATGACCAATATGTATTAATAACAAGAATACAAAGACAAATTCATTCAGATAAACTCACTGAGTCTGAAAGGTAATAAAGATAAGAATGTAATTGTGAAGTAGCTTAGTTTTACTTTTGTTGATAAAATGATCATCTTGATGTTAATTCTAAACAATTAAATTCAATATCCATTGATCATGTGCTTGAAACACCAGAGGATGCACCTCTATATGTAATTAATATTGATGTTAGAAATAATGATTTACAATAAGATTCAACATCAACATGGTCTAAATATTTTTTCTTCTTCAAGCATCTGTTATATTTGTCAATAATGTTACCTTGGAATTAAAGTTTCTCAAACACCCAAAGGCCTTGTATGCAATAGACGTCAACCAAATAAAGTCCATAATCAATTTTCAACATCAAACAATATCGATCCTAGAACATAACCACCAAAACATGAAAACTTTTCACAAATTGAGAAAATGTTGATAGCCTATTTCAACACAATCTCTACAAGTGATGCATATAGCTAAAGGTCAGTATAAATATGAAGGACATATAATAAATTTTCCATGAGAATTAAAATAAATTACTAAGGTTTTGACACACTGAATAAAATACTTACCAATGATTATTGTTCGAAAGAGTGGTCATTGTGGAACAAGTTACAACCTTAAAATCAATAGAGAAAATGTATATAAGGCATTAAAATACAAAATATAGCATGACAAGTATTGTTTACATGTTGAGATTGATGAAAATTCTCTTAGTGAATTTTCACCCAACTTTAACAAAAATATTTTCAACTAGCTGAACTCTGTCCATATGGAGTTTTATTCTAATTCAAATGATATTATATTTTTAGGTCCAATGATGGAGATGGATGAAGTAAATATCATTAATCACATAAGATCAATGTCATCCAAACCACCAAATGACGTAAGAGAGATGGAATTAATCCATGCATGGGTAAATAACCCTAATGTAGATCTTATAAGACTAATTAACTGGCCAAGAATTGGATCATATACTATGAGTATTTCAAATTAGGGTTACTTGATATAGCATTTCCAACATTGTTTCCCATGGAAGATGTGATTGAATAGAACCATGATTGAGACAAGTACATCTACATGAATATGTTAAACATCTATTTTGATATAGAGATCACCATTTTGACTGACACCCATGGTTTAGATATTACATGATGAACATGATCATGAGACATCATGTACAAAATTATTCAGTAGTGTTTTTTAAAAAGAGCCTTTCAGATATGTCAATCAACAACAATGAGTTGTGTGAGCATATGGACAATGTGTCCCACTCACATTTAATTAATCATTTGATGTGGTTTGGATCCACATTTAGGGCTAAAAGCTCTTATTTAAAATGTCACAATGAATTAATTGACATGTTAAATCAACTTGGTTCACCTACCATTTTCTTCACTTTAAGTGTCATTGATATGTATTGGCCTTATTTGCATGTGCTAATGCTAGGAAAAAACCAAAAAATCCCTAAGAAGCCCAAAATTGGAGAAGACAAAATATTATTGATTGTCCTCATATAGTGGCATACTACTTGCAATTGTGACATACATTTTTTTGTAATGAGATATTGAAAAAAGGAATGAAAGTAAAAGATTACTAGTCTAGATATGAATGACAACATAGAGGTTCACCACATGTGCATGGATTCATATGGTTATAAGGAACACAAAATATGGTAAATATTGATTAGACAAATGATCATGCATGTAAAAATGTCGTGAAATACTTCCATTATATTTCCCACGCATGGAATACTTAGGAAGATCCACACCAAAGAAATATACATGTATATTATCAATCCTTGCCAAATTAATGTTTTATAAAATTCTTTTTATTTTCTCAATGTGTCTAATAATTTATGATATTATGAATTTTAGGCATTACAAAAATTTACTCAACATCCATGTCTCTGAAATACAAGACAATTTACACAAGTGGAACATGACTATGAAGAGCTTCTCAATTCTGTAAAATTACATATGATGTGTAGATAGGATGCTTGCCTACATAATAAAGAAGGAAGAATGATTCTTAGGTAATATTTTTAACCACTCAAATATTTTTATTTTGTATCTATAAAAAATAATATGTGTGCAAGAACAAAAAATCAAGTTATTATTTATTTTTTGGTACAATGCACCATGGTCATTGAATCTTGTGGGATCAAAACTAAATCAAGACCCAGAGATAGGAGATAAAAATTATGAGCCTATAATAAATGATGGTAGAGTAAATACACAAATTTTAAATACTATAGTAATGGAGAGAAAATGTATATTGGCAACCTGTTCTTTCTAAACATGTTGTAGTTAAACACATTACCAAATTTGTAGCAAAATTAGAGAAGAGATCTAAAACTTATCATCAAATCTTGAAATGGATTTCAAACATTGAAAACCCATATGAATTAGTAGCAAGATCATATAAAAGACTTCTAACTAAATTATTTTTGAAAGAGACAATGGGGCACAAGAAACATGTCACATGTTGGAGCTTCCATTATTAGAGAGCAATAAAGTATTTGTCAATTTGAATGCTTCACATGAGTTGTTTAGAATAGTAGATAAAAAAATATGAATATGACCATGATGAACATACAAAATCTTTCATTTATGGATACAAGAAAAGGAAATTTTCCATGGAAATCATTTCACTTATTGAGGTAGCTAGATCTTTCACATATAACCCAAGGTGAAAAGGAGATAATAAATGAGAGGCAAGGAGTATTACATCTATTGTAAGAGAATTCCCAAGCTTTTCTTCCATCCCTACATGTGAATCACATAAATGGGTTGATTTTTATTGGTTAAATTTATTACATTACATGTCATTTCATAATATACAAATAAATATTACACTTGATGATGATGAAATAATATCAAATTGGGAGTCATTTAATTATAATCCTTAGCATGTCAAACGAATGACTAATCCAAACGATTTTGAAAAACATAGTGATTTTAAACATGATGACACTGCCCTAGTTCAACAAAACACAAGGGAACATGAATGGAAAATCATATCTAAGCTATAATGTGGCCAAATTATGGAAGTTAATAAAAGATATATGTTGGGAAAAAGAGATAGTGATAGACAAACACCATGGAATAATAAATATTGAGGTGAATAATACACAAATAAAGTGATAAATTTTATAAGCACCATGAAAGATAATGGGTTTTTCATAGATGAAGTACAACACCAAATATGCATTATATAACGCTATGTGCTAAAAAAACACTAGATATAATTAGGACACATTATCATTATGGTCAGAATACTTTGCCATTATGCATGGTAATTCAAGGAATAGTAGGAATAGGGAAATCATTTCTAATTGGTGCCATTCATCGAGGTTTTCAAGATGTAGCATTCCTAGAGTGTTCTTCATTTCTATTACTTAAACCAACTAGAGTTTCAATGTTCAATATATGTGCATCAACCATCCATTCACAACTTTGAATCACAATCACATATTTTATTGAATTAGAAAGAATAAGACTTACAAATCTCAAAGAAGAGATACACCACATAATGATTGATTAAATGAGCTTTGTTGGAAAAAAATTTATACAAAACATAAACTCTTGACTTCATCAAGCATTTATTGAGAATATAGACACAAGTTTTAGAGGTGTATCTATTATTTTCATTGTATATTTGGGATAATTGCCTTTCATTAGTGATAGACCACAATATGATAGTAATATGTGTTCAAAATTATTATGGGAAGAATTCAAAATAGTTGTTACTTTGGCTAAGATATTTAGACAAGGAGACAGTGATAACCAATCAAGGTTGCATCAACTTCTCCCAAATTGATAGATGTAAATTTGACAATTGATGATTGGAAGTTATTAATGACAAGAACTAATGTCATACTATCTATATCCACCAATGAATAATTTGATAATAGTATTCATTTTTTCACCACCAATTATAATGTGCATAACCACAACAAAATAAAATTACATTCATTAAAATGACCTGTTGCACATAGCATGGCAAATAATCTAAATAATACTAGTGAAATAGTAGGAGATCAGAATGATGAACTTGTTTTGGAGCTACTAATTTCTAAGGATACAAGGGTTATGCTAACCTTCAATATTTAGATAGAATCAAGTCTTGTAAATGGAGCTCTAGACTATATTCGAATAATAATATACAAACCTAGGAGTGCACCACCACAACCACTGACATATGTTATGGTTGAGTTTGATAGTTAATAGAGAATATAATTTGAATATGAAACTCCATAAATACAATTCCAATTTCACCAATACAAAGGGGATTCATAAATGAACTAGTTTTATGGTTGGCTTGGGGATTAAAAATACATAAATCACAAGGTTTAACTCTCAAAAGCCACAATTGATATAGGTCAAAAAGAAAGAACAAGGTTAACATTTGTGGATATATCCTATGTAAAGTCCTTAGAAGGACTAATAATATTACCTTCATTTACATATGACTGCAATAAAAATTTGAAAAAAGGAAAATAACTTTATAAATGAAAATCTAAAGAAGAGAGATTAAAAATTTAAGAGGATAAATAATGTCATGTACTTAACACAAATTTATATTACACGTGATTCTTTAGTTTAAGAATTTTATCTTATTTATATTACACATGCGGATGATTTATAAATCCTTAATTTTTTTTCCAGTTCATCTTATGTACATTACACTTTTTGATGATTTAATGTGATGTATATTACACATTTAAAATTTTATGAAAAACTTCATATTATATGTTGAATAAATACACAATATGTACAAAGTCTAATAACATACCTATCTTAGATAAATATATCTAAAAGATGCCAGGATATATCTTTCTCAAGGCACTTATATTATTTCAAATTTATGACATAAGTGGAATAGGTACTTCGAGAAAGATATCTCTCAACATATTTTACATAGATTTATCTGAGATATGTATGTTAGTCTAATAAAATTAAAAGATATTAAGTATATAATAGTATTAAATAACTATTAAAATTTATGTTTTATATAATATAAATGAAAATAACTATAATTTTTCATTTTATTAATTTTAAATAATTAAATAGTTGAAAATAAATATTTAATACTTTGATTTTATTCTTGTATGTGTTAAAAATAATCGCCCAAATATTAGAGAGGTTCATAAATCTATAGGAGAGGTTCATAAGTTAATTATGGGATTGGAAGGCCCACATCTAATATGGAACAGAAGTAGGGGCCCCAATCTTTAGACCTCTAGTATGCCAATCAAATAAGTTTATGTCCCCCACTATGGATAATATGAACGCTAGTAGGATTTAAACATCCTATGGAAAAATAAGTTGATAATATTAATTTTGAATTTATTGATGCCCTCCTTGGTATACCTCAGTGTGAATAATAAGATGTGAGATGCCATTTGCAAAGGAATTTAGCCTAAAGATCAGCTAATATCATAATAAAGCTAGTAAATAGTTCACAAAAGACCTAAAACACTACCACACTAGTTAGCTACACCTCATTTTCCTCCCACACTTTATTCTTATGTTTAATTAACATGAATACTACACAAAATCATTTTGCCTCAAGTCATAGTGAAGGAAATTTATCATGTTCTTCACCTTATTCTATATCAATCATCACCACCTAGTGATCTTTTTTGTCCATGTTACCAATGATAGTCCATCAATGCTAAATGCCCCATTTCACTTAATATTTTCCCATATCAACTCTTACTTATACTAAACAAGTAGATCCCTCTAATAATAAAACAAGAACTCAGATTGATGATCTATTTTTTAATGATTTTTCTTGGATTGAGATCTTGGTAGATTTTTTAAGTCTTCTATTCCAACATACGATGTAGTTTTAAAATTTAAAAAAAAATTAAAAAAATAAACAAACAAACAAAAAAAATAACCACCTAATTTTAGGTCAACAATTATAATTGATGAACATGGTATGAATTATGTAGAACTATGTGGTAACCCAAACTATTAATAACAAGTGTTGTGTTTTGGATTTAATACCTACCAGTTCGGATTGAAGTTTATGAATCCCATCGAAGTATCTATGAAAATTCATAGTCTCAGTTACACTAGATCAAAATGTAGTGCATTAGGTGGATCAAAAATATAAAATACTCATTTTCAAATTAAAATTCAAGAAATTATCTCTAATTTAGATCATAAGTGGCATTCTATAATCTGTAAGTTGCTAGAACACATAGATATCATATTAGTAAACTTTTGGTTTGTATACCATCATTTATTATTTATAAAAAATGTTTTGAGTGTAGGTGGCCCAATATTATCGAACCACCAGGGTTAATGAATCCATCCCTAAGAATAATTGGAACTATTTCATGTATGTGTTTTACATCTCACATTTACGCTATCTAAATGTAGACTAATTTCATGCTTGGCCATTTCTATTTAAACACACTGCATCACAAGAACACTAGGGCTCGATCTTGGCATTTATATCATCCAAAATTTCCCCAAGGGAAGAAAACCACTATATTTTATCCAATAAATAATGAAAGGCACCAAGAAATATTTTGGATATCTATTTGGACTAATTGTAAAGCAAATTTTTCCCTTCGCTTTGGCTCGAACAACAATAAAAAAAAATATTGGGAGTCTTTAATAAAAAATGCATTAATAAATATAAACCACATGAGGTTGTTGATGAGAAATCACATTTTCATTTCATGATTTTGTGATATGATACTAAATAAATTATATAAGAAGAGGAGTATATCTCTAGTCACCTTAAAACATAAATCCCATTACTGAGCCAATGCAAAAATAAAACAACACAACCCATAATTAAAAGAGAAAAAAATACAAGAGAGAATTTTTTTTTTTTCTAAGCATAAAAATTAGTAATTTTTAAAAAATAATAGAGAGAAATGTAGAGTATCTTGAGCTTCCATAAAGATAGAGTTTAAATTTCAATTAAGATTGTGTCTATATGAGCTAAAAGAGTAAATGACATAAAACTTATCTTCCCAAGTATTAATCATAAACAAAAGCTAAAATTCATGTTTACAAAATTCCAAAGATATTAGATTGTACAAATCAAGGTAAGGTTAAATGGAAACTAGATAGACATCATCAATTATTGGACCACACAATGAACTCAAATCATTGCTCCTGATATGGTAATATGTATTGTAAAACACTATACATCTTGTAAATAGTGCCCTTTTGAAACCTCCATTGCCCTTGGATTTGTAAGGCATTTTCACACTCTAGTTGGAAACAAATCATTGACATATATCTATTATGTGACCTATCTAAGGCTATAAAAAAATTTATTAATATTAGAATGGTATGCACACTCGACATCAAAATATATTCCAAGTTTGATTCCCTCATAGTGAACATAATCTACCAAGGCCTTGATCCCTAAAGGAAATTTTGAAACTCAAGCAACCAGATTACCCTTTCAACATATAAGAAGATTCCACCTTCTAATTTCCTCTAATATCTTGATTTCATTATCAATAGCTCAATGTTAGACAAGAATCTATTAAAAACTATGTAAAATACTACAGTATATGGAATAGATCAGTGAATAGAGACATGAAGAAAGTTTTGAATTTAGCTCATCACTAAGTATTAGTTATTGCTATATTAGATAATAAATTAAACATACATAATATATATTTCTCCAATTATTTATTGATTTACTATAATGATGCTTGAGCATCTCTATTTTACTCACCCTAATAATCATCTAATAGTGGATAGATAAAACCAATTTGATTATTATTCTAAGCTATTGGATTAAGAGGGAATGCATATTATTCATGGTTAGAAATATAGCAACAAAATAAATGGAATATAACTCACATGTATTTACATATACATATCCAACCTTGGATAATATAGTGAGGATCAATGCATCAACTCTATCAAGCACATTAAAAGTGGGTCAATGATAAGGATTTATATGACTTTTTCATAACAAATTTAAAAACATAAACATTGATGAAACAACCAACTTAACCAACAAATTGTGTATTTACAATTAGTCTTAAAATTGAAATATAGAAGAATCAGTAACTAGGAACATAAGACCATGTTAATCCTTTATAAATGATGAACATGAATTAAAACTTTATATCCTGAAGATTTATCTCAATTTCTACACATCGATTGTCCAAAAACTAATATAATTTAATGTTTTAAATCGGTAAAAAGAAAAATAATAATAAATTCATTACTTGACATAATGGTTATTTGATTTTAGGGTGCTCTTTGTACCTACTAAGAACTCCATCGCTATTTTGCATTGTAGAAACATGTAATTCAAAGCATCGATGCAATTTATAACATTAAAGGCTCTATTACCCTTGGCAACTATCATTGAAAATTTACGTATACATGAAAGGTGAAATGAATACCAGGTAACCGATGCAAGCATGTATTATTAAAATGGGCATATTCTTACCTAGTTGAGGAGATTACCAAATTAGCTATAAAAACATAAAAAATTTCAAATATTGGTGATTGTTAAACAAAACAACAACCTACAATGAGATGTCTTAACTTTAATACATTCCTAGTGGTTTTAATTGCAATTTTGTAGTTGTCATTATATCCTAAAGACATGTGATTCACCTACCCATGGTAAATATATACAATTATCTGCCTCTGCTAATTTTTAACACCCTTCCAAGCACATGTATAACAAAAAAATAAGGATCCAAATGCATGGTCATGAATTAATTATTCACTAGTTAGCAGCAACTAAAAAACAAATAAAATACTATATATAGAGGTTTTGAAGTGACTGATGCACCCCTCAAAATATGACTCATCAATCTAAAGTGCTAGTTAAATAAGCAAGCTCAATTTATTTGTTATTTTTATTTTGAATAACATAAAGCTATAGTATTTTATGTTTCTAAAGTGACATTTGAAATAAATTTGGAAGTAGTTATCTTAACTAATTTTTTAACCAAAAAATTTATAAATAACGCCTTCATTGAATGTACAAGATATTTTGAACATTATGTCTATCTTGTTCATGTTTGTAAAGGATACATATAGAATAAGTTTTAAACTTTTTGTTTATTTTATTCATGTTTATATCATTACCATATTCCTTATTTTTTAATGCAAGTTTTATTTTTTCAAAATTATGTTTAAAAAATTATTATTATTAATTTTTTTTATTAATATACATATTCATTTATGCATGAAAATATAATTCTAAATTTTTTTAGTATTATATGAAATTCACCTATTTATTTCATATAGTAACTTTCATATGTAAAACCCATCATATAATTTTGTTTTTACATTTGTAAAATGTTATTTTTGTTACATTTTTTATGTTAAATAAAGGTAAAATCCACTTAAAATATAAGAGGTAAATTTCCCACATGTTATATAAAAAATCCACATTATTTTTCTTATGAAACGTTATTTTGCCAACAAGACCTAACCAATTATATAGTGAAAAAATAAATTTTAGAAATATGTTCTAAATCTCTTTTAAGTTATGAAACCCTATGGAATGCACATACATACAATAAAGATAATAAAATTTAGTTTTGAATATTTCACAATGACAAGCTTGACACACATATACCATGCATGGATTGAGCACCCAAACAAGGTCTTAATTAGTGATCCTCTCACACTTATTTGTTATCATATGATTCAACCCTTTTTTTTTCAATACACCTATAGGAACCTCAATATATATTCTAAACTTGATCAATATCCTACACAGACATCTCTAAAGTCTCATATTAGTCCATTCATATATGGTCAATTCTAACAATGATGTTCATTATCACAAGTTGATAATGACCTGCATTGGTCAAAACCATCCCTTTCCTACAAATATCTTCCTAGAAATATCTATTTTTTAAAATAAAATACATCGATGGGGTTTTCCCATTACCATATCATGTTGGTGATGTGAGTAATTACTCAAATGGATCCATATATAGACATATCAAGGTATCATTTAAAAGAGATCTATCCCTTATCTGTGATACATCAATACATTATTACATTCTAAGAATGTCAACCCTATTTTCCATATTTTTCCTACCTATCACTAGGATTAATCATAAACCAAGTCTAAAACACTCAGAATATAGGTCAAAAGACTCAATTTCAAGTACCAAAATCTAATCATTAGTTGTATACACATAATGAAGGTGCATAGTTACATAATCACACTACGTTAGAGAACTACATGAGGATTGAATTACCTCCATGGGGTATTAGATATTTAGGTAGTGTCTAATCATAAAATAAGGGGTGATTTGGGTTATACCATCCCATCAACTTCCCCTATATTTTAGGTTTCTATCCCTCACAATCAAATCTATGGTTTCAAGGAAAAGGAGGTTGATTGGTAAATCTACATGCATCATCAGTGTTTAGAATGGTAAACATTTAATAAGAAAATATAGGATTAGGTGACCATACATTTATTATTCCATGCTTTAACATAAGTCAATTTTGACCAAGAGATTAGTATCAACCAATGATACTGACCTGATCCTGAATAATCAACTAGTGCATGCAATAAACTAGTTCATGTGTGCTTATCACTATTAGGCACTTCCATGAAATATTAATAATCATAAAATAAATAAATAAATAATTATCATGATATATTTAGTACTTTACATATTTATCATATGCCCTTATCAAATTAGAATAATCAATTCTCAATTATTTGCATTCAGATGTGTGCTTGAATGCCATAACTATTGATTTAAAGGATATTTCAAAGTGTTATCTTAATTAGATTAATCTCACCATTAATAAAATTAGGTTAGAACATATTGGTGAACCTATATACATATAAAATAGTGAAAACCCCAAGGTTTTTCTCTTAGGGTTTTATCTTTCTAAGGTTTCATATTTCAGCTTTAGGGTTTCTAATTTTTCTATAATAATACACATTAATCCTAACCATATTGAATGAACATTATTGGTTAACACAACTAATGAAATTTATATTTGCATTTTTTTATACATGCATATTATTTTTTATTTATATTAATTATTTAGATAAATGGGTAATAAAGATAAAATAAAAATAAACTAATAAGGCTAATCTTACCAATGAACAATTCCAAGCCCCTCTCCAAACCTATGGTTGTAACATCCAATCAAAGATGTCTATTGCTACCACTATGTGCCAAAGGGCTTGAATGATTCCCTTTGCTCTCCCTATTATATATTTTAAAACATATTTTATCCACCCCATTGATGGACTCATCATGAATATTGAGACAAATGATATAATTAAAACAGACCAAAAAAAGAATAATTTGTTAAATATCTTAATATGAATCCACATAAAATTCATGATATGTTATATATATCAAGATGTGAGTAAAAACCATTACCTCAAGCCTAAATATCATATATTCAAACCATTACTATTAATTTCAATCCCTTTCCTACACCTTCAATGACCTATGTGACATTTACCTAAAATCTAGGGGCCTCACAAAGACTTTAGTATATTTCAATGCCTATTCATACATCAGTAAATTTCACACCATCTAAGATGGCTACACACATTCCATTTCCAACCTCACCTAATTTACATTCCTTGAGAAAGTTGTTACAACCTTGCATACTTAGGAGGTCTAATTAGAGCAAGGTGCATCAAGAACTAGCCATACTATAGATTCACACACCTTGCATCATAACCAATTAGCTCATAAGATAGAAACCTAAACTTTACCTATAGGATTCATAGCTCCAAATATTCCATTTTAAAAATGTAAAGGTGATCCTAAATAATATATTAGATCATTCCATGTAACTTGTTTAGATTATTCATACAATTAAAAGTTATTAACCAAGTTATTTCCATTGAGCATTAAAAGATATGTATTGAGTTATTTTTATGATCTCCCTCTTTAATGCATAATAGAATTCAACCCCTTATATGACCAATTATTATCACTCTTTTCCATCAATATCAATGATAAGTTATCATACACACAAATTATTGAACTAAATCAAGGATCTAATGAACCAATTCATGACTATGGGCTTTGATACAACACCATGATAGTCAAGATGACCAATATTATGTCTAATAATGAACTAAAAGATATATTCAAACAAATTTTTATACCACCACTCCATGATCCAATCAAATTCAAGATATTAAAATCATTTGATGAGTTACACCATAAGTGAGGGATAGAAAATTCAAGTTAATTTATTTGAACAAGTATAAGTATATATCAACTCAAGCAAATAATTCAATAATAAAGTTTAAAAGAAAACCAAATTATAAGGTCAAATCAAATGATAAAAATAATGAGATGAATGCTAAAATATATTAATTATTTCAAACTATGAATTAATTACAATTGGAAGCTCCACCAAAGAGGTAGTTTTCATGATTACCATCACCTCCCCATGTACTTATAAATAAGTTGTTCAAGTGTATAATTATAACACTTATTCCTCTACAAGATCTCAATCTAAGAAAACCTAAAACCAAGAATATGGAAATGCATATTTTGAGTATCATTAGATAGTGAGGCATTCAAAAATTAGATGTTTCAAGTGAAGATACAACGTACAAGATCATGCTAATGACAACACTATCAACGTTAAATATGATGTGAAATTAGGGGAAAATATTCAAAATGGACAAATTATATGGACACAATTTGTTACATGGGGTGAAAAAATTCTCGATTGATATTCTAGGTGGAAGTAGTTAGTTACATAGGATTAGTTCTCCTCAATTGTGTATAGTATTGAAAAAATATCAATTAATTTAAAATGGTGTAATTAGATCCCAAAATGACATTATATGGATGTAATTCCTTACTTGGGGATTGAATGGCCCTAATTGCATTTCATATTGAACCTAAATACTCAATTGGTTCAATATGGTGTCTAATCAGGCCTAATAGAACCCCATTGATACATTATATGGAAAAAATTACTTTAATGGAGCTCAGTTGGACCTAATTATGTATAAGATAAAACCAAATACATGATTAGATTGATATAGTTTAAAATTGGGTCCAAATTAAGTTGTAATTGACATTAGATGTAGTCATTTACTTGCATGAGACTTGGTTGGCCATAATTGCATATTCAACTAAACTAAATACCTGGTTGATTCAATATGTTATGTATTTAAGACCAACAGATCCCCCTATTGATAATAGAAGGATGAAATTTATTACACAAGGCTTGTTTTTTACTAAATTTCATAGATCATATTGAACCAAATATTCTTTCAGTTGAATTTGGTACACAATCAAAATCTTGATTTTCATTAAATATGGATGTAATTCCTTACATAGGGTTCAATTGGTTATGATTTCATATCAAATTCATGATAACACTCAATTATTTGAATAAGGTGTGCAATTAGGGCCCTAATTAAAATTATGCTGACACAATTCCTTGGGCAAGCCTCAATTGAACCCAATTATATATCATCTAGAACTAAATACTTGATTGGTTCAATATGGTATGAAATCAGGGCCAAGTAAGCGTCAATTTCCATTATATATTAATGTAATTCCTTGCACATGGCTCCTTTGGACTGAATTACATATCAAATTAAAAAAATACTTATTTTTTTAATATGGTGAGCACTTAGATCCCTAATTGATATCATATGGATAAAATTCCTTACATTGAGGCTCAGTAGGCCCTTGGGATCAATTTAGCCCAAATTAACATCCTTTATATATAGTAGCAAATAGGTTCAAATGGATTAGCTTGGTTAATATTGCATCAGTCATTACCACAATTGACTTCATAGACTCAATCTGTGATGATGTGGGGGCTAATTGATCCTAAATTCACATTCTTTACTCACAAATCTACATTCAAGGAGCTCAAATTTTCCCCAATCACCATCATGATTGTACCTTATATACCCTAATCCCTAATCCCTAATCCCTAAAGAATCCTATTCCCTAAACTCTATTTACTATAAATATAAACTCTTTAAACCTTGAACCAATTATTTTAGCCCATATTAACATTATTTAGACTAAGAATTTAGTTCATAGGGCTCATTTTAGCCTAAATCACATGACTGATTGCCCCATTTGACTAATTCACTCAATCTGCATGATGAAATTTATGGTATAATGACAACTTTAAAACACATTCTATAGTCACAAATGGGTCCAAGTGATTCAAATTATCCTCAATTATATTTGTGATTTACCCTATGTACCCTAAACCATGTATATACATTAACACCTAGAAGCTGTAAACCATAAACCCTAAACATTATACCCTAAATTATATACCATTTACTTCCAGGTATTTACTAACTTCAATTTAGTCCCTATTAACATCCTTTGTAGTAAGAATATGATTATAAATTTCTATATATAATATTCTGGGATTGTAAATTTGTGTGATGTTGTAAATTAAGAAGAGTAATTTTTTTAACCATCATGTAGAATAAAACTAAAACTAACAATGAACGTACAATATGTATACCATATTTAAAGAGGAAAATAAAAAATAAATTACTTTGAAGAATTATATCAAAATGATAACTTTAAATAATAATAAAAATACTTATGAGAATTAATTATATTATTTATTTTTATTTTTTTAAATTATTGATGCTAAAATTACATCGCTTCATTTTGCATTATAAAAGAATGGGCTTAAAATATTTCAACCTAGTTGGCAATGCAAACTTGAAAATTCTATTAAAAAAAAAAAAATTAGTGGCATCACCTTGGAAACAACTTTGCATCAATAAATGTGATGTAAAAATATGAAAAAAATAAAACAAAACATATCCAAAAACATCAATTTATAATACAACTCTAACTCAAATGGTAGTGCTAATTTAACCTATACATAATAATGGCAACATTACAAAGTTTGCAAAACTTAACTTTATTTATAGATTTCCATCAGCCCTGGGCTAGTTCTTTGGGAATATTATACTAACTAGATTTTGATGGAAATGAATTTGTAAAAATAATAATTAGTTAAACCTAAACACCTTTTACATTGTGATGTTGATGATTGGTGTAAGTTATGAATACAGTAACAAGATCGAATTCATACACCTTAAAATAAAATTACTTAAACCACCACTCTTTTGACAATAATTCTTCATATTTTGTAAGTAACAACATGCACTCTTAATTAAAATGAAAATAATAAGATTGAATTTACAATTAGTATAAAATGTTTTAGGTTTCATTCTTTTTCATGAGCAAAATTTATTTTGACCTTCCTCATTAATTTTGTCCTCTCCTTATCAATATTTCCTTAATCTCCAAACATAAATTCATGGAGTTGGTTTAAGGGTATTGGTGCCACCAAGTCTAACATTCCTTTTACATTTTATCTCTTTCAACTTAATAAATTTTGTTGAGAGAAATCACATCTCACAAATCTTTCAAACTATAATATTCATTATGTTTATGAAAATATTTCTATCACCATGCTTACCAACCCTTTACCTAAATTGTTATAATCAAATACATAATTAATCTATTGCAATCGTAAAATATTTCAACAATATAATCTATGATTTTCATGTTTATTTTAAACTGTTAATGTAGGAATAAAATAATATATAATTATTTATAAATATTAAAAGTTTTGAAAATCAAATATTTATATTATACACTTATATTGAAAAATTATTAAACAATTTATTTATTTATAAAATTATTTTTTAAATTATAAATATTTATTAATTCATATAAAATAGAAAATAGAAAAACAACATAAATCTTATATTTAAATTAAATAACAATTTAAAATAATTATTCTAAACATGAAGAATAGAATTATTAATACTATAGATAAAAATAATATATATCTATTCTTAAATATAGGGGAAATGTCTAAATCACTATGCATGTTCCAATTATTGAATAGGGTTTTTGTTAACATGTGTTCTATTGATGAAACATATTAGTGTATATAAATATTAAAGTTCCTCAAAAATTGAACATGTAGCATGTAATACTTGTTCAACATCTATTCTATAAAATTAAAATTAACCAATCACATCTTGACAAGTAAGATTCAAGTATTGATACTCTAATGCATAGCTATTGGTACTCCAAAATTTATGTTTTGGTCATAGGTTTAAAAAATATATTTTATGACATCTCGTGATAAAATCATTTATGTCATAAAATGTATAATGTGTTAGACTTTGAAACATTAGTTATAAGTAGTTAAAACAATATATTAAAATAGGCAAATTTTTTAAAGTCTAATATGATATTATGACACCTTAATTCGTTGTCCAAAATTAAGGTACACGGCTACTGGGACCTTTCCCCTATATCATGAAAATCATTCTATCTATATTCATTTTAACTAAGTGCAATATATTTTTTTCTTAAATACACATGTCATGAAAACCATCAGTATCTATACTCATCCTTCACTGCATGTACTCGCATAAATTTATTTATCTCATATCATTTAAATATATTCCATAATATAATGAGTATAAATAAAATTTTAAAATTAAATTGGATATTTTAAAATATATTTAATTTTAATTTTTGTTTTGTATAATAAGATTTTAAAGTCTATTAATTTATAATATAAAATTCTATCTATGGCAACCCAGGGCATCATCTGTAAATTTGCAAATCCTTGGCCTAAACTTTAAGACCTTCACGTTTGGATCTTGAAAAATTGGCAACCCCTCTTACAAAGTAGACTCGAGATTTACCCTAGTGCTAAGAGTTTTTTATTGTTGTGTTTCACTGTTGCAAGGACAAAGATTTGATTTAAAATCAATTTTTGAGCTGGAATTTCCATCCTTTGATTATGAAACCCCGGTCCCCCTTTTTTAATCCCCTTAATGAACTCCAGAATGAAAGACCTATCTAGGTTCACCTTCCTTACCTCCCTTTCCAGTTCTGGTTTGAACCCAGCTTCAAAGCCATAGGTAACTCCTTGGGTAAATTCTTGCAAACCCACCCAGACACTACTATTTTTTTGCATACCACCTTTGCCAGAATATTGGTCAATGTTGATACCTCAAAGGATCTACCTGAAAAAATTGTTCTACAAGTGGGCGACTATTCTTGGTCCCAACCTCTTGACTATGAAGGTTTGTTGCTCTGTTGTCGAAGCTATTTTAATACAGGTCACTTGACTAAAGACTATAGGATTCATAAAAAAATGAAGGAATCTTCCTAGTGGTTTGAATTCTGCCCCACCCATCTCACTGTGAATGCCCTTAAATCTGAGAATGATGATTCATATTCATCTTCTGATGCCCTGAGCCTCCTAACGTGGACCACATCGATCCCCAAGACTCAAAGGGGGAGCATAAGGTAGACCCCCTAATTTCAAAAATGAAGGGGCAAGTTTCCGTTGTGGAAACCCCTATTGTTAAGGATGTTATTACTCTCTTTGTAACATCAAGGGTAGAAGCATTGGACGTAACTTCACTGGTCGATAAATCTCAGCGCTTAGAATCTATTTAAATTATAATACCTCTAGCCTCAGACTTTGCGAAAGATGAGGGGGGGTAGACCAAAGTGCAAAAGAAGAAAAGTGGTAAAAGATAGAAGTCCAGCATGACTCTCCGATCGAGGGGCCCCATAAAAAATATAGGGCATTATTGACTCAACGGTTGAGGGCAGTAGGTCGTGTATGGGTTGTTCTACACGCAAGCAGTTTGGCCCCACTTAGCTCTCTTGGGAGAGTCTTTGTTTTGGTTAAGTTTGGTAGAAACTTTGTGGAAGTTTCCTAGGTTCTTTATGTTCTTGCTCAATCTTTGACAAAAGTCTCTATCGAAGGGATCTTAGTTGCCCATTCAATTACCACTAGTAGAGGCGTCTTATTTAAGCTTTATTATTTTCTTTTTCAATTTTTCCTTTGTACAAGGTTGTGGGGCCTTTCAATCCTATATTTAACCAATCTAATTTAAAAAAATTATAATATAAAATTTATAATTTAATTTTCAATAATATAATTTAGAATAATATTATCAATGTAAAGTGTAAATGAAACAATAGTTAATTAAAAAACTATAACAATCATTCAATTGATCAATTTTTTAAACAAATTAATATAATATACATGTAATTCTTCAATATATTTATAAAAAAAATATATTATATATTCCTTAATTTAAATATTCTTACTCTTAAAATTAAATTTATTTTAATTTTACATTCACAAACACAAATATACTTATTATTATTTATTAATTAATTTAATAAATAAATATTTATTGATCATACAAACCGCAACCCTATATATTAAAATAAAACCCCATATTAATTACATACACTCTCACGTATAAAGATACTCATCATTACATATTGCATTGCCGTAGAAAAGTAATGAAAAAACATGAAACCCGGCCTAAGCCCCGCCGCCTGCCCCTTTTTTAACCTTATAATGACAGACATATTACCTCGTAAATTTAAAACCTAAAACATATTACTTCACGTACGCTAGATTTTCAAAGTCGAATTTTAGAGATCTATGATTCATTTATGGAGGTCTTGATTTTACATTAGAAACACGTGTCAAATATTGAAACTATTCAATTTATATCCTATGCAATTTCATGCAATCATAGTATTATTTCTTCACAGCATTTTTATTTGAGTGTGGGGTAAACCCCAAATCTATTTATTCAGTGTAGCTCCTCTAGTATTTCATTTCACATCATGGAAAATCCCAAAGGAAAATTCTCAAATAAATAAAATCAATCGAGTTTATTTGTCAATATAATGTGTATTGTTTTGATCGATGTATGTATATGTAAAGTAGTGATGTCATTTAATGTTAGTAGATAGTTATGCACCTATCCATGTCATATATGTTTGATGATATGTATTCATCTAATGAAAATATCATACAAAAAAATTTAGTATTATGTTTATCAAAAAAAAATTCCATCCGACATTATTTTAACACATCTATATTTAAACACAAATAACATTATTGTGAGATTTAAAAAAAACAAAATAAAAAATACATCAAGAAATATACGTCATTTATTTTGAATAACTTTTAAATAATTAAAAATGATTTCAATTTAATTAAATCAAATTTAATGAAAAACGACAAACAAATCATAAAAACTAAGAAATTAGTAATAAGTATTTCATCTTAACAAAAGAATTGCTAAAATTGAAATAAAAAAGAAAGACCAATAAAATAGAGAAATGCATAAACTTCATATGCAAATTTATACTCGAAATACACTATAAATACATTAATTATTTAAAAAAGTGCAATTATTAAAGCGCTTCCCAAATTTAACGAAAAGAGATCTCATTACAAAAAGTTCAGAAAAACTAAAGAAAATATTGACAACATTTTAGAGAACTTTATAAAATATCTTATAAATTTTAAGACATGAGGAAACAACACTGATGTAATCAACAATTTGTTAATTAATGGGGTGGAGACAAAATATTGTGTAAATGATATAATATAAGCTTTTAGGATGAGTATTGTATGAATGAGGTTTATAATGTTATTGAGAGTTTTAATTTTTATCAATAAAGTAATAGAAGAGAGGGTATAAGAAAGTGTACTTTCGCATAGAAGTATTTTACGTCTTGTTTAAAGGATAAAAAGGTGAATAGTACGGTAAAAAAGGGTGATATTTTGTAAATCCTCTCCAATGGTATTCACATGATAAACTGATAAAATAAATAAAAGTTAAGTTGTTATTGTTCTATAATTTTGATAAGGTTAACATCTATTTTCACAATATTTTTAAATAAAATTATTTTTCAAAATTATGAATTGTGAAAAGAAAATTAAAATCCTTAACATTCCTTTTCACAATATTTTTAAAAATTCATATTAAATATTACAGATTATAAAAGTTAAAAGCCCCTTAAAAATTTTAATAAATAAATATAAATTTTTTTAAACGACAAATATCTTGATTTTGAAGTACACTAATAATTAAGTTTTGGTGTCTTATTTATTTTTATGTTTTTTTAATGTTTTGTACTATTAAATTATTATGAAACTCTAAGCTAATTTAATTGTTTTTATTAAAATAATTAAAATTTTATAGAAATTTAAAATAATATTTATGAATATAATAAAATAACAATATTAGGTTAATAGAGTAGTAAAAATATTTTTTATGATATTTATTTAATATATTAGTTTTTCATTTGATTTGATTGTTTTTGGTATAATATTTATATATTAAAGTATAATCACAATTTTAATTTTATTTAATATTTTTAATTGTAATTTTTTTTAGATAGATGGTGAGAGTTGATGAGGTCTTCACACGTACCAAACCCAGATATAACTAAAAAAATGATAAAAAAGAAAACATGAAAAAAATCATGATCCACACACATACCAACTCATCACTAAAAAGAAAGTAGAAGAGGGGCTTGACAAAATATGGAGGACAAACCCAAATATACATAACTATGTAAAAGATAGAATATTTACACAAGCATGGCCCAAGGCCACAAAAAGACAAAAATAACTGAAACCTTAACCATCAAGAGAAGACTTTGGGCCCATCTCAACTTCAACACAACCGCTAACAACCGTTACAGAATTGGTAGGTCACAGTGACTAAGAAAGCACAAAAATGGGCCAGCGCCCACCTCTTCGGTCACGGTCAAGTTTGAAATGACATTATCTACTCACAAAAATTTTTTAAAAAAACTAAAAAAAATACCTAAAGATTCACAACAGAAAAAACCAACATAAAAAATCTACTCCATCCAACAAGCCTCCAAGAGACCTTGAACATCAAACCTTCTCCAAAATGTAAGACAAGCCTAATTAGACTTGTGTAGAGGACATATTGTTCCTGAACACCAAACTAATAGTATAAATAAAGGTGCATAGATAACTTTTATTTGACTCTGCAAACCCCCTGATACATGAGGAGGAAGAAAAACATTCTTAATCTCAATAGAAAGCACTCAGTGATTATAAAATTAAAAAACTCCATAAGAATGCAAATCCTTTTAACAATTATCATCAATTTTATTTTATTTTATATAATTAATATACACAATAGCACCAAGGTGGACTATAATGCATAAGAATGCAAATCCTTTTAACAATTACCATAAAATTTTATATTTCATCAAAGTGCTTAGGAAGCGATCTATTCACAAAAGGATCACTAGAGATTTTTCCTTGTAAGTTTAGGCTATTTAAAAATTGATGGTCTTTGGGGAATATAGTGAGAGTTGTAGTGTGGGATATAACATGTTTTCACAATGAATTGATGAAATTAATTTGTTCAATATAATTACGTTAGGAATATCGTCGAGTATGATTTGCAAATGTTTTAAAGTATTTATATAACATAATATTAAACAAATAAACTATTAAATTTTATTTTTATTTATTTATTTATTTATTTTCAATATTTATAATAAAATTAATTTGAAAAAGCTCAATGAAGAGGTGTCAGTGTTTATGATTTAGGTTGGAGGCTTTCAATTATAATCAATTGAAAATATATTTATCATTTTATTATTATTGTTAACAAAAAAATATTTAGAATTTATTTTAAGTTTTCAATTAGGATTATTATTTTCTATGGTGATTTTAAGTTAAGATTTAAGGTTTGAAGATCTTTATTTTATTAAAGTCATTTTGGATACATTACCCTGATTTAGAAATGTTACGTTTTGTTAATAATAAAAATTAATTTTAGTAAATTTTTTGTAAACTAAATAACTTCTTCAATTAAATCAATACGTGTTCATTTTTTCTTTTTCATTTTTCAATTTTAATTTTAGAACCAGAAACAAAATAATAATTCTATTCAACAATCATTAGTCAAAGAGAAGAAAAATCTAAACAACTTTAACTTTCTTATTTTATATTTTATGTTTTATCTTCTTCTTTTTTTTAAAAAAAGCAGTTGATGCTATTGTAATTTTTTATTTGAAATGTACTTTTCTTACAGTATTATTAACCTGTTATAAATATTGTTTACGATTGAACATTTATATAATTGACAATTTGGAGTCATATTGAAATGAAAGCAGTAAATTATTACAGAATTCAAAATAATTGAATTATGAAATATTTAATCTAATTTAGATATTAATATTTATAAAAAATCAAGAATCACGAATAAAACTGAAGACTAACTTACACAAATCTAATATAATAAAGAGTGTGCATCTCTTTAAAAATATATATATTAAAAAAATAAAATTAATGAGAAATAAGGATCCTATTATTTATAAATATTCAAATCAATAAAATATACTTTACAATTATAAATCTATACCAAAATATCTGAACATGTAATTTGTTTTATTACTTAATAAAAAATGGATATGTTGAAAGGAAAACACGATTGCAGAAGTTAGCAAGCATATAATAGCTGTAGTCAACTTTTAATTTAATTCCAAAATTGCATCGATTTTCATCACATTCTTTTATCAAAACCATTCTTTTACCAAGAGCAAGGAACAGGCTGGTTTTAGAAAAGCACTCTACCACTGATCACTGTATTACTTTAGGCATTTGATTGAAAAAGCTTGGAACACCCAAGGTGGGGAAGCTTATATTATTTTTTGGATTTTTCAAAAAGCTGACACAGTACCCAGAGATAAACTCTGTAAAAGGATGGAAGAACTAGATTTCCCGATAGTTTAGAGCATTTATCCACAAACTCTATGAGCATGTTAGAGCAAAAATTAGAACTAAAAGGCATAATGCTTCGGCAACAACATAGGGGTCAAGAGGGGTGCCCACTCTCCCCCACTTTGTTTGGCCTTTACAATTGACAAACAAATGGATAAATAAAACTAAGGAGGTGGCATTCAGTTGATTAATGTTGTAGTAAAAAACTTTTATATGTAGATGATCTTATTCTTATAGCAAAAAATGCTCATGGTTTGATGATCATTTGAAGGATTTAGAGCCATTTTGCCAAGATGTCGGGATGCAAGTGAACTTTAGCAAGACTAAAGTCATGATCTTCTCTCTAAAAATGACAACAGCAAATGTAATTTTATGTTCGAAGGCAGCCCATTGGAAATCGTCAAAGAATATAAGTATCTTGGAATTGTTTTTCATAACAGGCTCAGTTGGGAAACTTGCAGGGCAAAAAGGATTCAAGGAGGTTGGATTTTCTTACCTTCTCTAAAACAACTGCAAATTTAACTTTGGGATTGAAAACCAAAAAACCCTTTTTGGTTTGCTGGTCAACCGGTTGTCCTCTACGGTTGTGAGGTTTGGGGAAGCAGCATGTCAAATCACAGATTAGACAATTGGAAAGAATTCAAAAACATCTTATCACCAGTAGTCTTAAAGCTAAAGCAACTGTTCCATATGAGATCTTGGTGGAAGCCAGTACTTTCCCAATGGAAGTATGGTGATTTCATGGGTACTAAGCTACATAAAAAAGGTTGAAAACATTTATCACCGGTAAAATGGTGGTGAACGAGGTGCTAGATCAAAGGAAGAAGACATGGATGAAGCAAAACATCAAGTGGCTGGGAAAATGGGACATTAAGTTACATGAGTGCCCTAACTGCAAAGAGGAAATAAAAAAGTTTGTGTTAGAAAAATTCAGGACTGCCATGTGGACAAATCAGATTGGACGTAAAAAAATGCATTTTATCAAAGAGTTCAATCCCACTTGGGAGCACGGGGATAAAGCATACCTAAGTGCCGAACTTAAAGGTAATGCTAGGAACCTAATGGAACAATTGAGGACTGGGTCACACCATCTTAGGTGTGAAACTGGAAGATGGATGGTTCCCAAGGAAAGATGGGAAGATAGGACTTGCATTTTTTGCAATGATAGAGTGGTTAAAACTGAACGACACTTCATTAGGGAGTGCGATGCATACAAGGATATTCATATGCAGTAGGATAACACCGTGAATGTGGGCAGTTTTAGTGAATTATTTGAGGAGAGGCTACACAACATGCCCTGGGTGTTAGTAAAGATTCATTGGAGGCGAGATGACTTCGAAAGGAATATGAAGAATCTCTAATGGTCTTGACACTTAGTCCCATAGACTGTTTGGTCTCGTAGACGTTATTAAAACTCATTTCATTTCATTTCATTTACGTGCTTTCCTGACAACGATTCAACTACAATTATAGTGCTTCCGAAAAGTAAAGAATTCGCCACACGTTGTCTTGTTAGCCATGTGGCCTTTCATAAGTGGATGTGGGACCCTAATTTAGATTTTCAGTCTCCGTACCTCCGAGTCGTACATTTTGTGTGTCACGGGCGACTCATAAACAGTGCACCCATGCCTTTACAACAACATTTTTTAACTTAATTTCCAACCTCCAGTTTGGTGGCAGGCTGGCGGTGCCAAAGCTCTTTCCATTTAATTATATAGTGGCCAGATGGATCTCCATCTAGCGTATTACAGATTCCCATCATTTTCTTTCCTGGTTAGATCTGCCATTCATCCTAATTCCTGCGTTCTATCTTCTCCAAATTTGGCTGTCGATGAAGCCTAATACGTTTCTGATAGTTGTGGTGCTCTGCGAGGCTCTGATGAATGGTGGACTGGACAGCTAGCATTTGTTTGTCGTACGAGAAGGAAATTACGTCCATACAATAATCTTGAGGAAGCTGGTGAGATGTCGGATTGTTTAGAGGGAGATGTTCCGCCGGTGCACCTGCCACTGTCCGTCGGAATAATGCAGCACAAGCGCTTTGTGGTTCGAGCGACGGATGTAAACCATCCTTTGATCGGGGAGCTGCTGGAAAAGGCAGAAGAAGAATACAGTTTCGATCCTCCTGGCTTACTGACCATTCCTTGCGATGAATTCCACTTCCAGAATATTTTGAAAGTGGTTAGAAAGAAGGAAGTAGATGGGCTCGGATCTTATCAACTCAAACAGCTCCAGGTCAAAGGGTGTATTGAATCGTGTAATTTTAGGCAGGACGACAGGCCTCTCATGTAGTCTAGTCTCTTAGGGTTTGATTGAGAATTAACTCGCAATTTTTAAAAATTGAGGCTTTTCCCCCTAACCTGGGAAGATAACCATAACCATGCGCGTATAACCATCTGAATCTGATAAGGATTTACTTCCGTTTGAACTTCACAATAATTATGTGTTTTCAACAGTTATTGGTAATTCGATGATTATTGTTAGTCTAGAGAATTAAATAGAAGTTTTCAAAGAAAAAATAAAAAAAATTGTATTATTAATACTTGATTTGGTTATATTTAATAGTTTTTTTATTTACTTATTCTGCTTTTCGTTTGTTGGACCGTGAAAGGTTCAATTTAATATTCTACAAAAACTATTTTACTACTTTCAAATATATTTAAGCTTTTTTTCATTATAACATTTCATAAATTAGTATTTCATGTTTTAAATATGTATTAAATTTAATAATTTGTATTTATATCTTAGAATTTACACCTACATTTACTAGGAGTTTTCAAATTATTAAATAATGATTTAATGAGCATCAAAAAATTCTAGCATTAGACAACTATCAAAATCTATATTCTTTATAATGTATAATTGTTAGTTTTTACTATTTTTTTTTTTAATTAATTAAAAATTTTAAAATAAATATTAAATAAGATATCAAATTTGTTTAAATTTTCTCTTAATCAGATTTTATTTTGGTATGTGTTAAAATTTACCATTTAAAGACAAGAGGTTCGTAATTTTATAAGATAAAAGAAGTTGCTCACCTTAGTTTTGAATTTATTCATGACCTTTTTGGTATATCTCAAGGTGAAGAATAAATTCAAACATTGGTCGAGGAAGCCCAAATATTTTGAGATACCAACTCAGACAATTGTTTTAATACAATCAATAAAAGATGGTTAAAAATCATGAGGCAAGCCATTCCAAAGATATTTGAGATCCTTCATCAAAATATATTTTAAACTAAATTTCCTAATATAGTCACTTTGCTTAATCATATTTTCGAAAATATTGAAATATGTGAACTCCATTCGTATTTTTATCAAATGATGGAAATTTTATATTTATGAAAGCAATTTATTCGTTGGGAAACCATCATCACTAACTCCAGTCATTAAAAAATCTATGAATTGATCATTAATAACATTTTTTACATGACTTATTAATTGGCTTATGCATTGGAAAGGTGATTTTTTTTTTTTTTTAAAAAGAATTCATCATTTCAACATTGAACACACCACACAAGTTACACATATATTATCCATAACTGAAAATGAAAGAGGGAGAAATTCACTTCAAGCTCATCAATAACACCTTTATTTACACTTGTATTATCTTCATTTATGTTTATCTTTTTCTTTGTATTTGTTTGTTTGTTTAAATGTAACTCTAGTTTTGGTTATTGTTTTACCATTATCCTTAGTTATGGATATTCACATTTGAACTGGCTCAGTACAATTAGAATCTTATGTCATTCTAAGTTATTCATACTTATGATGCCTAATTTATTTTTCTATAGCAAGCACTTTGTGCTCAAGTGTCAAAGTCTTCACGTCAACATTAGCTCCAATGAACAATTCTCAAGAACACTTTTCAAAACCTAGGCTCATGATATGAAATTAGGCTTCTAGGTAGCATGCATTTTAGGCTTCTTTTTCTATGATTAGACATGCATCTCTTCACATACATTGTGAGTTTAATCAATTCTTGATCATTTTTCATCTCCCCTTATTCCATTCTTTCCAAAACTTTGGGTGAACTACATTGGCCTGAAGTTCATGTTGGAACATGAGTCCATAGAACTATGTAGGTAATGCTCAATATCTATTGAGGTCAGATCAACTATCTCCATTCTTCTTTTCATCTCTCTCATCACTTTGTGCATTCTCATATGCTTGGTTTTATATGTCTTTCTAAGCCATTACACCATCACATGTATGTTTATGTTAACTCATTTTAACCTAATCTTTTCAGTTATATCCTTGAGCTATTTTGCTGGCCAATTACCCATGCTGGGGCACAACATCTGAACCACATGTCCAAATCAAATCAGCTCTACAGGGGCACAATCATTCTTTATTCTTTATCAATGATCAAGATTTGCCCTACTAGAGCAAAACTATTTTATCATGATCAAATTGGCTCTACTAGAGTACTTCTTATTATATTATATTATATTTAGAGAACCCATTATAGTGGTGCTTCCCTTCCTGAAGCAGAATGTTCTCCCTTTTCCTCTAATTCCAAGCTCTCCACATTAAAGCCCATGATGGTAATATTTTAGTGTGCAACTTGTCTCAGGATCTTGATCAATGCCATAAGCACGTAACTTGTACTCTCAAATTGGGTATGTTTACATTGTGTCCCTTACATTTATGGATTATATCTTTCCCATTCCCCCGTCTATGCGGCCTATTATACCTCTAATTATATTTTGATCATTGATGGTAATCATGTGTGCAAGCATTAGCTCATCTAGATGTGATCTATTACATGGGTTAATTTCTCACTTTCTCTCTCTTTTTGAGAGTCCATCCTTCTCTTTCATCCTAATATGTCCTCTCGAGGGGGCATCATGGGTCTGTTCTAACTTTCTTATTGACAGCTATTTTCTTTGAAAAGACATTGCTTCACTTGAATGTCTCGCTAAACCTTCTCAAATAGGGGGAAAATGTAGACATCCAATTCCTAACACCATTTGTGTTTGAAATTTTCAATCTTACTCGAATTACACTCAAATGCATATTTTAGGTCAAAATACATAAAACGTGCTAAATATTTCAAACTTGTCATTTACAAGTGCTAATTTAGGTCAAATTATCCTTAAATAAGGTAATGCAATTTATGGATCAGCTAAATTTGATCAATTCATTTCAAGTCAAAATGAATATTTCACCTTTTATGCTCTGTATCACTCTTTTCTTCTAAATCATTGATACACATCACGTATTTTTATTATTTATTGTTGGAAACATCTTAAATAGGAATATGGTTCTAGCATATCTAACATCACCTTCCAATTCTTCTCAAGTCAAATTACAACTCAATAATGTGACTTTCTGAGCATTTTGGTTAATTGAGGACCAATTTTCAAATAATTACATAAATGTTGATTGACCTTGTTTAAGGCTAATTAATCTAAATCAAAATCTTAAGTGGATTTTTCATGAGATTTGTTGAATATATCTTTTTAAAAATTAATTCTTATTATCTACATCATCAGGTGACCTCATTTCTTAAGAAGACATCTCTAAGTCATAAATGCCACAAATATCAATATTATGGGTCACCCATGCCTATTTAATTTTTCCCTTGCCTTTTCAATGCCCCTTCTTCCAAGGTCATGATGAAAATAATTATAGATTTAATTCCAAATATTAGGGTTATCTATGGCCACACATCTCAATCTTGAGATGGAGGGTCATGGTTGATCCTGACCAATCTCAAAAATCTATAAATAGAGAGGCCATGAACATCATTTCAAAGCTATTTTGGTGTAAAGTTATTATGCTCATATATCTTCAAAAGGCTTTGTATTAGATCGTAGATTTTGTTTGCAAGCTTCATTAATAGGCTAGTTTAGTGATTTGGAATCATGAGCCTAGGTTTTATGGAGTGTTCTTGAAGTATTAGAGGAGCTTACCACCATTGTTGACAAAGACAAGGATGCTTGATCAAGGGAGAACATGCTTTTGAGCCACATAGGTATGGTGAATCCATTTGGGAAGGTAATATGATGTCGCTTTCTTTCATTTGTTTCTTTCTATCCTTTGTAATTCTTATAGGAATAGATAGGCTTGGTTAGTTATTTATTTATGTATGTTTCATTATTTATAGACTAATGCATGACTAACTTGATTTGTAATCCTCTCTACACTAATAGTTACAACAGATATGCCAAATGCTACTCTCGATCGTCCATCACATCTCCCTCTGACCTAGATCTATTTTGCTCGACACTCTAAATTATAGGTCAATGTACTTATCATTCTCATTTTTACAATTATTTTTAGTATAAATATATTTATGTAAAAAACTAGTATATATATTTTAAATAAATTTATATAAAAAACGTTAAAAAATATTATTATCGAAACATTTATTTCATTTAAATACCTCAATACTTCAAAAATAATATCTCTCAAAACAAATAAATTTATAATTAATTTAATAAAATAAAAAATAAATAATATAAATTTTACAAAATTGAATATGAAAAACTTTAATATCTCATAATTTGTTCCGTTTTTAAAAATTTATTTGTTTCTCAGAGTTAACAAATACCTACAAAAGGAGAATATAACCTAAAGATACAAGGTTAATTTTTTTTTATAATTATTATACGCAATAGCACCATGTGACTATACCGCATAAGAGTGCAAATCCTTTTAACAATTACTATAAATTTTATATTGTATCAAAGTGCTTGAGGAAATGATCTATTCACAAAAGGGTCACTAGAGTTTTTTCCTTTTAAGATTAGGCTTTTAAAATATTAATGGGCTTTGAGGAATATAGTGAGAGTTGTAGTGTGTGATATAACATATTTTCACAATATATCCAATATAATTGCGTTAGGAATATCGTCAAGTATGATTTGCAAATGTTTTAAAATATTAGTATTTTTGTTTATATTATTTTTTATTTTATTTTATCATTTTTTGTGTAAGAATAATTTGGAAAAGGTTATTATAAATGTATCAACGTTTATGAGTGGTCTTCAATTTTAATCAATAGAAAATATATTTATCATTTTATTGTTGTTGTTAATTAAAGTATTTATAGTTTAATTTTTGGTTTTTTTTCCATTTTATTTTACTATTATTTTATGGAGTAATTTTAATTTAAGAGTCAAGATTTAAGGGGTACTTATTTTGTTAAAGTTATTCAGCGTTGTGTCAGGGTTTGTTAATGGTAAAAATTAATTTATGAGGAGTTTTTCGTGAGCCAAACAATTTTATCAATTGAGTTAACAATATTTAATTTTTTTTTACAATTTTAATTTTAAAACTGCAAACAAAATCGCCA
Organism: Torreya grandis; assembly: GCA_037957365.1. Lineage (NCBI taxonomy): Eukaryota > Viridiplantae > Streptophyta > Pinopsida > Cupressales > Taxaceae > Torreya > Torreya grandis. Next base: position 1,772,341 of record JARHVA010000225.1, on the reverse strand, counting down.
TTCTATTCAACAATTACAAGTTAAGAGGAAAAAAATCTCGACAACTTTCTTATTTTATATTTTATCTTTTTTTTTTAAAATAAAAACAGCTGATATTAATACAATTTATTATTAGAAATATACTTTTCTTACAGTGCTATTAACCTGTTATAGATTTAGATTTGAACATTTATATAATTACCAACTTGACGTCATATAGGATATGTTTGCATTTGCTGGAACGCACCCAGCTTGGACGTCAACGAGCTTTTCTCCAATGAAAGTGCATACATGATCATTTTCAATATTACCAAACTCTTCAAATTGACACCAGCGCCAAAACAATAAAAAACATTTTTTTAAAATAAAATCATTCATTATTTAAAAGTTTCCCTCTATTTTAAGTTTTCCTCTGACTTAAAAAATACAGTAATCCTATCTTTAAAAAAACATAAAAATTTATATGGCTGTGCAAAATATTATCCTGCATAAATGGGGATTTATGCCTACGCAGTATTATTCTGCATAGATGATTCATGACTGCTGTCTGGTGTATCGTGTAAATAGCATCGTTCCAATTTGAAAAGAATTTAGAAAGGTAAAACTTATTTTAAAAAATAATTAAAAAAGAAATTGCTCGCCTCAACCGGATAGCTGTTATTTTTCTTTGCAGTTAGCTGCTATTATCTTATCTCTATTATTGTGTTTTTTTATGTTGTATATATTTTTTTTTGGTGCCCTTCACTTTTGATGCGAACAATCTTATTTAGTGTTGATAGGTTCGATGTATATTATCTTATGTCATTGAAAATCGTGCTTAAAGGAGAGATCCAAGGTTGGCTTGGACAGTAGTGTTCGTTGGTGCCCTGGAGCGCGTTCATGCCCTATTTTATAATTCATGTGCTGAGATTTTCAGAAATTTTCTAAAATAAAAATACAGATAAATAAAATTAATAAAAATAAAAATCCTATAATTTTTACAACTTCAAACCAATAAAATATACTTTACAATTATAAATCTGTACCAAAATATCTGAACATTTTAATTTTTAAGATTATTACTTAAAAATTAGAACTGATATGTTGAAAGGAAAACCGAACGATTGCAGAAGTTAGCAGGGGTCGTAACGGCACAGCTGTAGTCATTGTTCACCTTTAATGCCGACAAAATTGCATCGACGATTTTCAAGCACATTCTTTTACCAAAACCATTTTTAGCTGCATAATGCTGCATAATTTAATCCCTTACGCGTTTTCCCGACGACGATTCCACTGCAATTAGGTACGGTGCTTCAGAAAAGTAAAGAATTCGCAACACGTTGCCTTGTTAAGCATGTGGCCTTTCATAAGTGGACGTGGGACCCTAATTTAGATTTCCAGTCTCCGTACGGACTGTTTAGGTCGTTGTCATTCGCGGAACATTCGCCACCTCTCCAGTCGTACATTTGTGTGTCACGGGCGACTCATAAACAGTGCACCCTTGCCTTTACAACAACATTTTTTCACTTAATTTCCAACCTTCAGTTGGGTGGCAGGCTGGCGGTGCCAAAGGTCTTTCCATTTAATTATATAGTGACCGGATGGATCTCCGTCTAGCGTATTACAGATTCCCATTATTTTCTTTCCTGGTTAGACCTGCCATTCATTCTAATTCCTGCGTTCTATCTTCTCCATATTTGGCTATCGATGAAGCCTAATACGTTTCTGATAGTTGTGGTGCTCTGCGAGGCTCTGATGAAATGGTGGACTAGACAGCTAGCATTTGTTTGTCGTACGAGAAGGAAATTGCGTCCATACAATAATCTTGAGGACGTTGGTGAGATGTCGGATTGTTTACTGGGAGATGTTCCGCCGGGGCACCTCCCACTGTCCGTCGGAATAATGCAGCACAAGCGCTTTGTGGTTCGAGCGACGGATCTAAACCATCCTTTGTTCGGGGAGCTGCTGGAAAAGGCAGAGGAAGAATACGGCTTCGATCCTCCTGGCTTACTGACTATTCCTTGCGACGAATTCCACTTCCGGAATATTTTGACAGTCGTTAGAAAGAAGGAAGCAGATGGGCTCGGATCTTACAAACTCAAACAGCTCCAGGTCAAAGGTTGTATTGAATCGTGTAATTTTACGCAGGACGACAGACCTCTGTTGTAGTCTAGTCTCTTAGGGTTTGGTTGAGAATTAACTCGCAGTTTTAAAAGTTGAGGCTTTTCCCCCTGACCTGGCAAGATATCCTTAACCATGCGCTTATAACCATCTGAATCTGATAAGGATTTACTTCCGTTTGAACTTCACAATAATTATGTGTTTCTAATAGTTATTGTTAATTAGATGATTATTGTTACTCCAGAGAGAATTAAATAGAAGTATATATATATATATATAAGATTTGGTTATATTTAATAGGTTTTTATTTGCTTGATCCTGCTTTTCGCTTGTTGGACCCTGTGAAAGCTTGAATTTAATATTCTACAAAAGCTATTCTATTACTTTCAAATATATTTAAGTTTTTTTTATTACAATATTTCATAAATTAGTATTTCATGTTTTAAACATATATTGAATTTAATAATTTACATTTATATCTTATAATCTACATTTACATTTATTAAGAGTTTTCAAATTATTAAATAATGATTTAAAGAACTCCAAAATTTTCAAGTTTATTATAATAATATATAATTATCAAAATCTCTATTTTATATAATGTATAATTGTGTGTTTTTATTATATTTATTTTAATTAATGAAAAATTTAAAAATAAATATTAAATAAGATATAAAATTTGTTTAAATTTTTCTTAATCAGACTTTAATCTTACATGTATTAAAATTTACCATTTAAAAATTAGAGAGGTTCATAATTTTATAGGAAAAGAAGTTGATCGCTTTAATTTTAAATCTATTCATCACCTCCTCAGTATATCTTAAGGTGAAAAATAAATTCAAATATTGGTTGAAGAACCTGAGTATTTAGGATACCAACCTAGACAATTGTTTTAATATAGTCAGTAAAGGATGGTTTAAAACCATGAGGCAATACATTTTCAAGATTTTCAAGATCTTTCATCAAAATGGATTTCAAGATAAATTTCCTAATATAATCACTCTGTTTAATCATATTTTTAGAAATATTATAATATGTGAATTCCATTCTTAGTTTTACCAAATGATGGCAATCTTATATCTAAAAAAAAACAATTTATTGGTTGGAAAACCATCATCACCAATGGCAGTTTTTATTCAAGTTTAACACTCAACAACACACACAAGTTACACATGTATTATCATCAGTTGGAAAGGAAAGAGGAGTAAATTTGCTTCACGCCTATCACTGACACCTTTATTTTCTACATTGTCAAAATGATGAAAAATGATTATGATAAAAGGATCTCTAAGAAACGAACTAAACAATAATGAGTTGAGGAAGTGGTTTATATAATTTCTAATGTTGACATAAATCAGATTATGCAAGTTCAATGGTTACCCCTATTGACTTACCTAATGTGTTAGCCCAAAAAAAAAAAAAAATTAATGGAATTGTGAAGGTAGTTGGTTAAAGTTTATAAAATATTGTTTTCAAAACATAATGGTGAGGTTCATTTTTAAATTTCACTTGGACATTATACTTACAAGACTCTTACCACTACAAGAAATAAATTGTAGAATATACATTATACTCCCATGAGAAGGATTGTTATTCAACAAAAATGATAGAATATAGATTGTATTTTTATGAGAAGAGGTTATCCTTTGAAAAAAATGGTAAAATTGAACATATCATCATAAGTGCTAATTGACACATCTTTAATTTAGAGGATTATTGGTTTGGTTTTGAATATGAACATAAATTTTAAGAAAGAGATTATACTTGAACGATTTTGAAGAAAATGATAGAATTAAATTTAAAATATGTTCTTAATAAGATTACCAATGATTTAAAAAATTTATACTATCTCTCATGTAAATTTAGAAAAATACATCCATCGACCCCCTCCTAAAAATTAATCTATCTTTTTCTAAAATTTTATTTATTAAACTTTACACCACAATTTCAATTAATTACAAATTATTATTAATAAAAAATATAATTACAAAATATATTAAAAACTATAACAAATAAAAACATTTTAATTTATCAAAATTTATTTAAGTTTTCATCAAGACAAAAAAAATCATATATCATTAAACCTATATCAAATAGTATTGCTACAAATATATCTCATTCTATAAAATCTATTCTTGAAGCCATAATAGAAAATGATCCTCGCAAAGACAAGATACAAGATGCCACCTGTAAAGTAATTTAACCTAAGAGATCAGTTAATATCATAGTAAAACCAATAAATAGTTCACAAAATCCTATGTCCCACCACACATAGCTACACCTCCTCATTCTCCTCCCTCACTTTATTCTCATGTTTAATTGACATGAACACTACATGCACACAAAAATATTGTTTCATATAGTAAAGGAAATATATCATGTTCCTCGCCTTATTCTATATCAACAACCTTCACCCAACTATTTTTTTGTCCATTCCCAATGTTATTCCATCAACACCGAATGCTCCATTTCATTTTTTTTAATAATGCCCCATATCAACTCGTACGTCTGTGAAACAAGTGGATGCCTCTAACAAAATTAGAAATCGAATTGATGATGTGTTTTCATTGTGCTTCTACATGGATTAAGAGCTTGGTCAAGAAAATAAAGATTTTTTAAAGTCTTTTATTCCACCTTACGATGTAGTTTCTTATTTAATCAAGAAAAAAAATCTAAATAAACCTAATAGTAAGTCAACAAGGTCAATAATCACCATTGATGAGCATGGTATGAAGTATGTATAAGTACATAACAACTTAAAACATGAATATAAATGAGGGGAATATTATCTCACAAGACTATTAAATGTCGAGATTATATTTGATAATTTTATAAGATAAGGTGATATAAATCATTCGAATTATGTTATGAATTCAGTATTTTAAAAAGATTTAAAAAGATGGAAAAATGAAAGGATTAAAGAATATTATTCATTAAGAAGGTCTATATAAAAATCATTTGATTAATTCACCATAATTGTCATTTATCTTTTCATTTGTTTTCGTCTTTAGTTTTAATAAATATGTCATTTCTTCACTCAGTGAACTTCATAAATTTGATAGAACCACTAAAATATGGATTGAATACTTTCTAATTTTTGTATTAAATTTGACTTAAGAGTCCTTAAAAATAAATGAAAAGGCGGATGTTAAAACCTTCAATGTAGATGAAGAGTAGACAAAATTTTAAGAATAACACACCTTATAGAGAAACATCCTTCCATACTTGCATGAAATGGCCAAAACAAATGTAAAATATAAAGGTGTGAATTCATTTGTGTGAATGGTGTGAATTCATTTGTTAGAAAATGTAAATATTTAAAATAGGTCTAAAGTAATTTGATGATGTTCAAGACAAAAAACAATTAAACTTATTTTAGAAGTTTAAAGGTTCATTGAAAGGTTTTTGTGTGACTTTTTAAATAATTACAACTAATTTAGATATTTAAAGAAATTAAAAAGAAATTTTTAAATTTAATAAATAATTATTTGATAAAGATATTTTATTAAATTATGAAGATGAAAAAGATAATCAAACTCTAGAATCTTCTCAATAAAATATAAAGTCCAATCAAAGCAACAAACATGCTTCCAAATAATAATTTTAACATCAATCTTCATGTGATCTTCAAATGAAATACCAAAAAAATCTATACTTTAAACCTAAAGAATATAAAATGAGGTTAGACATTTAAAAAAAATGATTGAAATGACTTATGATGTTTCTTACCTCTCAAAAGATGACCAATCACTTAAAAGTTCAATTCAAATAAATGAGGTTAATTTATTTGTTATTTTTATATTGAAGAACTCAAGGTTATAATATTTTATATTTTTATAAAGTGATATTTAAAATAAAGTTTGAAAGTAGTTATTTTATTTAATTTTTTAATCTTAAAAATTATAAATAAGAAATTCATTGATTGTATAAAACATTTTAAATTTTATATTTTTCTTGCTTATTTTTATAGAGCATATATATAAAAGTTATTTTGAACTTTGTGTTTATCTTATTCATGTTCCTATCGTTATCATATTATTTATTTTTACAATATCATTATTATATTCTTCATTTTTGTAATGCAAGTTCCAATTTTTTAAAATTATTCAAAACAATTGTTACACCTAATTGTTATAATTCATTTGTGCCTTTTGTAATGCAAATTCTATATATTTTTTAATTATGTAAAAAACATTGTTACAATTGATTATTGTAGTTCATATGTGCTTTTCTTTATACATAAAAATGTAACTCTATGTTTATTTAATATTACATTAAATTCAATCATATGTTATTCTATATATGCATAAAAATTTAATTCTTAATTTTTTTTAGTATTACATAAAATTCACCTATTTATTTCACACATAGTAACTTTAATATATAAAACCCCTCTTATAATTTTAATTGTACATTTTTAAAGTAGTTTTTTTTCGTTTCTTTTCTTTTTTTTTTTGATGAATTTAATGTATAAAAGGAACCTCCTCTTAGGAGGGAACTTTCCTACATGTATAAAAAATCATTTTTTTTTCCTATGAAAAAATATTTTGCCTACAAAACCCTTGACTATTGTATAGTAAACAAAGAAATTTTAAAAATATGCTTTAAACCTCTTTAAATTTATGAATCCTAGTGTACATACACGCACAAAAAAAAAAAAGATAATAAAATATAATCTTCAATGCTTGACACATATATATTATGCATGGTTTGAGCATCCAAACAAAATCCTAATTTGTCATCATCTTACACTTACATACTATCTTATAAATCAACCTTTATGTGATAATGTTATACTCTTATAAGAACTTCTTGTTTATTTAAAACCTACTTAATATCCTACACAAACATCTCTAGAGTTTTATACCAATCCACCTATACATGGGTCAGTTATGATAGTTAAATTCTTTTTTTATTTCTTTTTGATAATGCCCTGCACTAATTGGAAACATCCCACTCCCAAAAACATCTATTTTTTAAAAATAAAAACCACCCTTAGGGTTGAGCCATTATCTTAGTGTTTTGTTGTATGTTAATTATTCAAATGGATCCATATATTAAAAATCAAGGTATCATTCAAAATAGATCTAAAGTTATCTATGATACATCTATACACTATTACACTCTCAACAAGTCTACCATATTCTTTCCAATTTACATACCTACATTAGGAGTAGTTATAAGCCAATTCTAAAGAACTTAAAATCTAGGTCAAATAAAACATTTTCAAGTACCAAAAACCAATCATTAACTTTATATATGCATAGTGAAAGAACACAATTACATAAGCACACTAAGTGGGAGAACTAAATATGGCCTGATTTCCCTCCTTGGAGTATTGGATATGTAGGTAGTTGTAAATCATCAGATACGGATGATTGGGGCCATCTTATCCCATTACACTTTCCCTAATTTTTCAAGTTTCTAACTCTCACAAGCACATATAGAGTTTCAAGGAAAAGTAAGTTGATTGTTGGATCTGCACATGTCATCAGGATTCAATATCAGAAACATAGAGTAAGAAAAGATAGTCTTTAGTGATCGTATGGTCATTGTATTTCACTACCATAAACGTCAATTCTAAATAATAAGTCATTATCAACAAGCGATATTGACCTGATCCTACATAATCAACCAACATATGCATGAAATTAGTTATTGAACTAAACAAACCAAAGGAGTGATTATCTCTAGTGTACACTTTCAAAATACATTAAAAATAAAATATCCAACCAAAAAATCTAAGTATCATGATCACTTTAGGACTTTATATACTCAACATATGTCCTTACCAAATTAAAGGAATTAATTATCAATAATTTACATTTAAATGTATGAGTGAATGTCATATCTATTTATTTAAGTTATATTTCAAATTTATATCTTAATTATATTAATCTAAATTAGGGTAAAACATATTAGTGAACCCATACATATCAAATAGTGCAAAACCCTAGGTTTTCCCTTAGGATTTTATCTTTCTAGGGTTTCATATTTTAAATTTCAAAATTTAAATTTTTCCATAACAATACATACTAATCTTGACCATGTTGAATGAACATAATTGTTTAACCTAACTAATGAAATTTTTCTTTTCATTTTTTTCTACATGGATAACATATCTTCATTAAATCAATTATTTATACAAATTGATTATAAAGATAAAATATAAATTCACTAATAAGACTAACCTTACCAATGAACAATCCCAAGCCCCTCTCTAAACCTATTATTATAATATCCAATATAAGATTCCTATTATTACCACTAGATGAAAAATGGATTCCATGATTCCCTTTCTAATCCCTACTACATATTGCACAACATATCCTATGCATCCCAATGACAGACTCATCATGAACATTGAGATTGATGATACTATAGACAAATAAATGAACAATTTGGTAAATATCTTAATATGAATCCACTTCAATTGATGTTGTGTTATATATAGAAAGATATGAGTAGAAAATGTTAGCTCAAACCTCTGTATCAGGTATTAAAACCAATACTATTGGTACTAGTCTCATGCCTACATCTTCCATGATTTATGTGACATCTGCCTAAAATTGAGGGGCATCAAAAGGATTTTAGCATATGTTGAATCTTATTCCTACATTTGTAACTTTCACACCATCTAGAATGGCTACTCACACTCCATTTACAACCTCACCTAATTTACATTCCCTTGAGCAAGTTATGACATCCTTGCATACCAAGGTGTTACAAATAGAGTAAGGTGCATCAAGATCTAACCATACCATGGATTGACACACCTTTATTCATATCTAATTAGATCCTTACATTATTATCCTAACCTTTACTTGTAGCATTTTTAGCTCACAATAGTACACTATGAAAAGGTAAAGGTGATCCTGAATAACACCTTAGATCATTCCTTATATATTGCTTTGACTATGCATATAATAATAAACTATTGACTATGTATTGGGATGCTTTTATGATCTCCCTCTTCAATGTGTAGTAGTATTTAACCACTTGGATGACCAATTCTTATCTCACTTTACCAACAAAATCAATTTTAATTATATCATATGCACAAATTTTTAAGCTAAAGTAATGACCTAATGAACTGATCAGTGACTATGTGCTTCAATATAACACCATGCTAGCCAAGACAACCAATCTTATGGTTTATAATGAATTTTAAGATATATTTAAATAAATTTTGGTAACACCACTCCATGATTCAATCTTATTCAAGATCAACTCAAATCATTTGATGAGTTATGACATATAGTGAGGGATAGAGAACTAAAAATAATTTATTTTAACAAACTTAAGTAAACATCAACTTAATAAAATACTTTAATAATGATGTTTTAAATAAAATAAAAGTATAAGGTCAAACCAAATTATAGAAATAATGAGGTGAAAATTACAATAAATACATTATTGTAATTTATGAACCAATTACAATTGGCAGCTCCACCAAAGAGGTAGTTTTCATGATTACCCTCACCTCCCCATGTGATTCTAAATAAGTTTCTCAAGTGTAGCCTTATAATATTCCTTCCTCTACAAGAGCTCAATCTAAGCAAACTTAGAACTAGGAACTTTAATATAAACACATATTTTGAGTATCATAAAATTGTAATACATTCAACAAACATATATTTTAAGCTAAGGTAAAAGATATAATATCATGTTGATGCCAACATTATTGATTTGGACACCCCTATAAAATAATATTTATCACATCAAAATGGAAATCAAAAATTAAATATTTTTAGTGATCCCTTCACTAAACATGTTAAATAGAAACCAAACAAAACATAAAGGCACATCATTCATATAACATGCATCCTCCACTAGTGACACCTATACACAAGATAAATTTTAAGAACCCATATCTGAAACCCCTTAGATTCATTTAGGTGAATCTAATTCACAACCTTGGTGGATCGATAAGTCCAATTTTTTTTCTTTCTAGGTTTTCTACCCAACTAAGGTTTTTATGACATAAGTTTTAATTTTTTACACCATGCTTTATGTCCTCTCAAAGTTGAATGACTAGGAAGAATGGCTTGTCTAGATGTCAGGTTGAACAACTTGGCTAAACAACAAGGTCGAATGGTTGGGCTAAATGGTTCTATGGAATGACTCATCTGAATGGCTTTACTAAATGGCTAGGCCAAATGGTAAGATCAAATGACAGGGTTTAACAACTAGGCCAAATAGCTATGTCAAAAAGTTTGGTGAATGGCTCTACTAAATGACTGGATTGAATGGCTCTATCAAGAGGTTACATCAATTGACTCTGTCGAACCCCCAAAATAAGTTATATGATAGGGTATATTGTGTGTGTGTGTGTGTGTGTGTGTGTGTGTGTGTGTGTGTGTGTGTGTGTGTGTGTGTGTGTGGTGATATAAACTACTTTTTAAGATAATGATGTAAAGAGTTGCCAAGCTGACCCCCAAAATAATTTATATGTCTAAAATTTTGGTGATCTAGTCCCATATATCGACCCTAAAAAATCACCAAAACCAAAATCTAAAAATTAAATTATTCATGAATTAATGAATACTCATCATTAAAATTTACCCTACCTAAACATCCACTAGATAATATCATGGTATAATCAACGATATTCCACCTCAACCTCCCATGATTACATTTGATGACAATGAGATATTTCATAATGATTCATATTTTTATGCATTATTCATAGTTCCTACATTAAATAATGACTCATGTATAATTTTATGATTGGAAATGTCTCAAGTGAGAATGTTTTCTTGATGGCACTTCTCTAATCTCTTGGATACACATGACATGGTTTCATCACCTACATTAAAGAATAACCCATATATAATTTTATTATTGAAAATGGTTCAAGTGATAATATTTTCACAATGGAACTTCTCCAATCTATTGGATACACATGACATTATTTGGAAGATACAACAAAATCAATTAAAGGATTCTATGGATAAAAACATAGTACATTGGGATGCATAGTATTACATATTCATGTAAGACTAGTTATATTATCCATTCCATTCCTATAAATATAGAGTTATGATTTATTAAACATTTTATTAGGACACCTATCAATGTAAATACTTCATGTAGTTCCATCGAAAATACACTCATCCTTGAAATACATATATTTCAGATAGTGGTTACACTTCCAAGAGTATGATATGTGTATCCCCTTCAGTCAGTGATATCTCATCCTTCACCCACACCACTATTTTGATTGGTTGATACACATATTCAATATTAACATACATTTTTAATTATTACACATACACAAGATCCATCTATACAACTAATTATTCCACTAGATTATGTCAAAGAGATACTTGGAGACCACATAGGGTAATATCTCCCACAACACATATTCAGTTAGCACCATAGAAAGTTTAGTATGTTTTATAATGAATACAAGTAAAGAGACATCCTTATATTATATGACAAATACCAAAGATTCATCAACCTTATATAACCATTCATTTTACCCTGACTTCTATGAGCATGATAGAGGTGGTAAACTAGCTGAGTCCATATCAAATTCCAACCCATCCCTAGTTGATATACACCACATAATAAAATCCCTCCATTGGGCCTCCCTTGATTTCATCATTGGTTATTTTTTCCAAGTTTTAAGTATTCCAAATATATAAGAAAAAATAGAAAATATGAAGACATGTAGTTTTTTAGAAAATCTAAAATTAAGATTTGAGCATGACATAATGGCTAGATTACATTATTACATATGCTATTTATCACATGTTCTGGTAGGTGGCATATTATTTATATACACACATGTATTTCATAGTATCTAAGTTCTATGAAATACATATAGGTTACACATGGACATATAGATGTTGGTTCTCCCTCTACCTAGTGGCCAAACTAGATGCATCTTGTTCCACAGATTTCTCTATTATACTTTATATATTTATATGGTATTTTTAACATTTTTATCAACTTATATTACATACACATCCCTTTATAGTTACTCATTTATTACACAATGACACATGATATTCTATTTTACTATGACATGACATTGATACATATGGATGGTGTAAACTAGTTCTCTATTCTATATTCCATGGATGACATTACTTTTTTACATGATAGATTATTATGTGCTACCTTTTTAACCTTGCTTGATACAACATATTTTTTGACATGCTTTATTCCCTCCTCCATGTTACCTTTAGCCTTAAGTTTTTTGGCATCTTATGTCCTTTATGTGTGGACCGTTCGTCCTATTTGTGACAACTATAATTTATGTTTCTAGAGCTTGTTGACATTAAGGAGAGACATGATCTATGTCATACACTATTACTTCATTTTATTTCTATAGATACTTGTACTAAATGCCTCATTTATATACCTATCTAGACATGATGCTTACATTTCATGCATTCCATATGTTACACACATACCTTGATTGATACATATATTAATATGATGACATATTATCCATATGATCAAATTATATTGTATAATGTTATATTTACATATGGCATGGTATACTTCATTATTATTTTAATATTAGAGACTTAAAAGATACAATCCTCATCTCAAAATGGAGCATTACATTGGAATTTCCAAAGATACATAAGCCTTAATGAGTAAAAAATTAGATTAGAATAAATATTTTAGATATTCCATATGGTTTAGATATCATATTATTTTATATGCATATAACCATTCTCAAATTGATACAAATTAAGTTTCATATTCACAATAGTTTACAAGAACAAATTTATATATTTGGTACATTCACATTCATTTGGGATACAAGTTCTCAATTTTAGCATACAATTTGAAGGGGCATGATATTAGCTCATGTACATATATAGTAAAGTTAGAGTTGAATGGAAAATATTTTTTATTCCACTTAAAATAATTTATTATATTCATGATGAGTTAATTAACATGGTCCATCCTATTTTTATCACACATTATATTCTAAATTAATAAAAACTACATAATCAAACTTACATACATGATGGGGACATAGACATCTTCATTCCCTTATAATCATGTTTTAGTGTTTTTTCCCTATTGGAAGTAAAATCATTGAGGTGTATGGGGGTGAATTAGTTTTTTAAAATTACAAAATAATTCCATAAATCATTCATTACCCTTTCAAACCAATCTGGTAAACAAGCAATGCATAGAGAAGCAATTACATAAGCATGAAAAAAGATATCAACACAAAAACACAAGAGATATGTGGGAAAACCTCATGGGTAATAAAACCCACTAACACACCACTTGGACTACATTATTATAATCAATTAATCAACATTTAGTGAGACACAAATCCCATAAGGAACACCAACCCCTCACTAGTCAAGCACCAACTTAACTAGTCCTTTAGCAAGATCCAACTTGCAAGGAGGCTCCAACCTCATAATTAACTTGGCACTAACCAAGACAATTCAATAAAAATTATTAAATCTCCAAATTTTAATTCATATCCCACTCTTTATTTACTAAGTACCAACTTATCCAAGATCAATTTGATCACCTCAAGACACCTTGTTGCTCAACCAATAGATAATGACCTCTTCTTCAGATCTCTTTATCTTCTCTATCTACATTCCATTAATTTTAATACATTTGTAACACACATATTATGTATATTTATATTCTCTCAATATTAAATCAACTCATTCATCTCTTCTCAACCTTCTATCTCTCTCAAAATAGCCTCTAGGCTTCTTCGCTCAAACATGCCTCTTATTAGGCTTATTAGGTCAACTAACCTTGCTCATCATTCTCAAAGATTATGATGGATGTTAATGAAAAATACTATGCTACCAATTTTATTTTCTATATTACTTAATTCTACTCCTCCAATATCTCTTTTCTTTGATTGCTCTCACATTCTCTTAACTAACCCAAATAAGCCTATTATGCCTTGTATATATACATGACTCTTGCTCTCACACACCTTGGTCAGCCAAACAACCTTTCCAAACTTGTATAACCATTATGGAATAGGTTAATACACAACATTTCATAAGTGAAAAAACCATCACATAGGTTATCACCATTCATAGAGGCCAAAACCTCATTAGGCATAATAGAGACCTAATACAATTAGGTCTTCTTAAAGGACACGTTACACTGTGAACTATATTGGAACATATTTAAGCTCTAAAAATGTGCATAAAACATTTCACATAAAACTAAAATATATCCATGATAACATCCATATATGTTACATAACACCATTTATCTTATTTGTCTCCTTGAACCATACCATTAGGTCTACTCTCCATTAGCGCTTCTCACTGCTAGAAAGACTATCTCACATAACTGAAGCATATAGTCAATGTGATCAAACAAAAATACCCTTAAATAACATTTATATAATATTAATTACATCATGTTCATTACCAATGTTATTTAAACATTTCCACTCAGGGATTGAAGCCTCTAACACAATCTTGCAACATGACCACTCAAAACTGTCTGACTGCTCCAAAACCCAGTCATAAAGAATTGAATATCCACACTTTAATAGGGACTTATAATGAATTAAATTAAATTAAAATTAACATATGATACCTAAATAACATCTTATAAATCAATTTATTATTCAAATATGGACAAAACACTCCAAACACATCTCTACTAGATGACTATACAGAATTGCCAACAAGCCTATCAACATAGCCATGATGAATTATGTTTGTAACTTTTGTAAGGACACATAAAATAATTTCATGCACATTAATAGTTATAAAATCTTAGAGTGACTCACAACATTACATAGATAAGGTATAGATAATTTAGGTATTAAACAACAAAATAATATTCATGAAATGATTCATATAAGTGCAAATATTCTTCAACTCATCATTCTCACTTACTGATTTAGATTGCTATTCTGACTTAATAACCCGTCATTGTGAACATGACTTCCAACACCTGTGTAGACATATTCAATAATTATTTATGCATAATTATGATCCTTATATATCATTATAATATATTTAAACACAAATATATAGAGTTATCATTGAAAATGTGAGATACATAGACCAATATCTAAACCTTACTCCTTCACTGTCACATCTTCTCTCGATAGGCCATCTTGTAAACACCACTTTCAAAATTTTCAAAGAATTTAAAGTAATTTAAATAATATGGAAATGAGATATATATATTTAAAAACAACTCAATCAATTTTATCTATTCCTAATCCACAACAATATATCTCTAAACTCATTCTCATTCTGACTAGATTTTCTCATTGCTTTCACCATTATCCCAGTTTAGCGATAAGTCAAATTAAGTGACCAAAATAGTTATAAAAAAAAAATAACTTTCCCAAATGCCTTCATGGACAAAAATAATGATCCTATATCATCTCCACTCATCCATTTTCATACTTAGTGTAATGCAACTTTTGTTTTCTATATCAACTTATTCAAAAATAAGCATTTTCTTGTAGGTTTCACTCATTGTCTTGACAAACCACTACCACCTAGAGATGGATAAGGGAGTACCATACCACCTAAAATAATCAAACTACCCTTACCAATTCATTCTAATCCTTTTCCAACAATATTTTATTTATCAATTCATTTTTAGGGTTTAAGGAGGGCTTTAGACCTATTATGGTGTTAATAATTATTCATATAGTATTGCCCCTCAAATTCCAAAATAATACCTAGATATTTATCCAAGACCCTTACCCATCTCTAATAAAGAGATAATATTCCAATTCAATAGTCACACATGCCAAAAATCATTAAAAGTTCCTACTCGAGTCTTCTTTTTTCCTTTCTACACACACAAGATACCTTCAAACTCACTTTCATGCTTTCTCCTTCAACTCAGGGCCTCAAAATATACCAACATGATTAAAAAACCATGTAAAACCTCAAATAATTCTCACATGATCTCATAAGCCTCCAAACCTGATCATGAAACCTCATTTTGCCACCTATGGTCTTCAGGCAAGGTCTATGAGAAAACCACCAATAAAGAGCATACCCCTTTGGCTCACTTTGAGGGTCATGTGATTGAATCAACACCTATCTCACATGATATAAAAATTAATTACATATCTTCAAGTCCAAACAAATCCTTGTCATCACCATCATGCCTTTGCAAGCTATGTCAATACTTATGAACTAGCATATTCACACAGACCTACTAGGTACCATACCTTTTTGAGACCTTATTACCACATTAGATGCACTCTAAGACTCATTATTCTTCCAAAAATCCTCATTTCATACTCAAATATTGCCACACATCTTCTCAAAATCCTCAACTCACTTAATCCACTAGGGTTTACTATGAATTCCTTTACCAAGACAAGATTAGGTTTCATAAAACACCATGTATCTTGACAAGATCACTTCTGGGAAATTAATGAAACTTAGTTTACCTTTGACATCAATTACAACATTATTGCCACAAACACACCAATAATATCATACCTCAACATTTACATGGATTGAACAAGAATAAAAAATTAAATTTCAATATATAATCCATCTACTATGATTGATTCATTTATGAACAAACCTTTCCTAATCAGTTCCATTTTGAGCTAAACCAAGACACATTGTTATCTCTGTCTTTTATTTTCATATTTTTTTGGTTAATACATTATTTACTTCTCCCCACATTCATAAGGGTTTGGTACTTTTTCCTTCTCAACTTATGATCTTGTAGAGTAACACAATTTTGAGGAATGATCACCACAATTCTCCAATGCTTCAACAAGGAAGCATAATCTCTAAAACATTACAAAGATAACATGGTTTGCACAAACACACAAGTGTACCTTAACCCTTCATTTTTCAATCTTCAATTTTATATTTAAAATTTCACATATGGACATTGAATACACATTCATTGAAGTTTTACATGGACCAAAGTTATACATTTGGATCTATCTCCTAATATTCTATGTATGTTGTACACACTCTATTATATTTTATCATTTTATTGTAGTAGTTTGATTACTAGAATAAAAGGGGGCATTTTTAGATACTAAAATTTAGTCTTCATTACTTGAAAATGACATGATTAACACATATATACTACACATGACTTGAACACCCAAAAAATGTCCTAATTAACCATCCTCTCATGCTTGCATGTTATCTTATGATTCAAACCATCATTTTTTTTTTTTTTATATACACCTACATGAACCTCACTGTCTATTTCAAACCTAATAAATATAATACATAGACATCTCTATATTCTCATAGTACTCCACTTATACACAGGTTGGTTTCGATAGTTATTATCATTATCATTTATTGATAACTATAGAAATTCAATTCCTAACATTATTTGTGTTGAAATTTTCAATCTTACTTGATTTGCATTAAAATGTATAATTTAGGTCAAAATCACTAAAAATACACTAAATGGTTCAAGCTTATTGTATACAAGTTTTGATTTAGTCTAATGTATCCCTAAATGGAGTAATGCATTTTATGTTATTCCTAACTTTTCTTAAATCATTTCATGTCAAAATGAAGATTTGCATTGTGATGTTTTAGGTCACTCTTTTCTTCTAATTCATTAGTACATGTCATGTACTTTTATTATTTTATATCGATAACATCCTAAATGGGAATATGGTCTGCACACATATAACATCACCTTCTAATTCTTCCCAAGTTAAATTATAACCCAATAATATGACTTTTTGACTATTGTGATTAATTGAGCACTAATTTTCAAAGAATTGCACTAAAATTGATTAATATTGTTTAAGCTAATTAATTCAAATCAAGAGCTTAAGTGGATTTTCCATATAGGTTATTGATTATTTCATTATTTGAAATCGATTCTCAATATTTTCATCACCTAGTAACATGATCTATGGGGTGGCATCCATAAGCCATAAATATTACAAATATCAAGTTCATAGGCACCCATGCCTAATTAATGTCCCTTTCTCCTAAATCATTATGAAGATATTCATATATTTAATTGTAAATATTAGATTAATTCATGGCCACACTTATCATTATTGAGATGGATGATCATGGTTGATCCTAACCTATTTGGAAAATATATAAATAGAATGCTATACAACATCATTTTTATGCTAAATTATTATAAATTTATAATGCAAAATTGTCTGTACAACCCTTTGTCTTGATCATTGTATTTTATTTTCAAGAATCATTTGATAGACATAGATTATATTTATTATCTTGAGCCTAGGTTATGCATATGATCTTGAGATAATGGAGGAGCTTGGCGTCCATTGTTGATAAAGACAAGAACACTAGATCACGGGAAAAAACACACTTGGAGCTGCTCTTGGATGATGAAATCACTTGGGAAGGTAATTGGTAATACTTTATTTCAATTTGTTTTTCATTACCATTTTCAAACTCTATTGTAATAGGTTGGATTATTTTATTAAGTTATTTATGCATTTTTATGGATTTATTAACTAATATTTTACTAACCAACTTTGTAATGCAATCCTACATCTTGGCATGCCTAGTGGGACTCATGGAGTCCATTCAAGAAAGGAAGACACTTTGGAAATTTTAAATTTTAATTTTAATCATTAAAAACTCCTTTAAAAATAATTTTTATGCTTTTTTCCCCATGTTTTTGTGCACACATAGGTTACACAATGACCACCGATGGTTCTTAATGACTACTGATAGTTAGGACCAATCTGCCACAATTGAGTTGTAGGGGAATATCTATTTTAAAAAAATCATTTTGAGTATTTTCTCAAGTTTTTTCTAACAATTTGGGTTTCCTAAGTCTCTAGTATGAACAAAATCATGATCTAGAAGGTGTCTTTTAGAGTTGTTATTTTATCATAGGTTTGCTAAATTTTTGTTGAAATTCTTTCTTGATTTAAAATGTTTTGAACCTTATTCAAGGTTATATTAGATAATCTGAATCTTTAAGTCTCTGGTTTGAATATATTTTGTGATCTAGAAGGTTTTCCTTTTAAAGATTTTATGTTAACAAGGCTGACAAGTGTTTTTTATCCAAATATTTTCATGCCTTTAGGTTTCCAAGTAACCATCAACGGTTAATTTTTGATCACCCACGGTTGGCTAAAATTCAATCGGTGATGGTCTTGCAAGAATTGGCAATGGTCAAAAAGAGACCATAGATAGTCAGTGTGTTTTCATAACTAAACACAAACCTAAGAGCAATAAATCTGATTTTATTTTGTCTCAAAATGAAAAGAAATTCAAAGCTAAACTATACTCTCTAATTATTTTTGTAGGACCAATGAGGAAAGTGATCAATTTGAGCTTAATTAAGTCTTTTTAACCTCCTTTTTGGTGCTTAAAAAGAACAAGGAACTTGATTTTGATGCTTAAGAGTAAAAATTGTTTGTTTATGTTAAGTGTTTTGTGATTTTTTTTCAATTTTTTTTGAAACTTAAGGTGAAGGGGCCAAATAACATCACCAAATACTTCAATTCAGTGCTTAAAACCAAACTCACTTAAAATTTTTGTTTTGTATAAGTCAGCTATCATTTGTTTTGTTAAATTTATTTGAGGAAAAAGGAATTTGCATGTGTATGCTCCCCCCATCCCCTATAAGGAACTTGTGGGATCAAAAGAGCCATTTTCATTACAAATTATGCCTTAGTCCAAAGGCATAAAAAAAAATTTGAATATCCTCTTCCCAAAACTTGCATGGTTTGAGTGATCTCAAAAAAACCATAAAGTCTTTTTACTTAAATTTTATTTCATGCATTTTGACATGTGAGGGGGACTTCATTACCTCCCATGGGTTATTTAGAGAAGCTTTGACCCAGGGCTTCATCTCCCAGCATCATCCTCAACCCCTCTCCATAGGGGGTGGGGGGTATATAAATTGGGATCACCCCATTGGGATGTTGGTTTGAGTGGTTAAACTATCTTTGTTAGTGGCAAGCTAACCCAAAATGTATGATCATTTTAAAAATTACACTACACTAAGAAATTGATGGATGTATGGTTGTGAAAAGGACTAGAATTTTTCACAATAATCCATTTTATGCAGATATAATTGACGTGCTACTTATCTTATGTGCTAACATGAAAGTTGGTACACATGGAATCAATCTAGATAGTCATAATTTGTAGAGTTTTAGACAAATCCCACTTATCATAAAAATATTTTTGATACGAGGTGTGCCCCAAGGTCTATGTCATCATATTATCATTTGAGAGAAGGGGGGTGTAAATATCCTACTATATAATGCATTTTTAATTTAGATGAACACTCAATTTCTTCTCAAGTGCATGTATAAATATGGACTTAAACAATATCATGCAATCTTGTCAGTTTTAGGGATTTAAGAAAATTGCTTAGTTATATTGGTATGTTTTAGTCTTTTAGCTTACTTTTTCATTGATTTGAGTCAAAAATTACTTGTAAAACACACATCATAACCAAAACACATTATCCAAAATTTCTTAAATAAGGAGCCATTATGCTGTCTAAGTGAAAATTAATATTTTCCTTGTTCAAATTTGTCATCTTAAACATTGTTTCATATAATCTATTTGGTCTAGTTATGCTAACCATTTGAGTCCAAACCAATTTCAAAATTATCTTTAAGTCCTTCATTGATAGTTCAAAATTTGAAATTACACTTTTCTAAGTTCATGAGGTTGATGTGTTAATTTGGGTTCACCATTTACACTTGACTTGAGGGAACTTGGGTTCAAATTCCAATTTGGATTGAAGGCCATTTATAGCCTCATTATCATTATCATCATTGGTGGACTTAATTCATCTTGCATATCACTCAAAATTTAAATCCTAGAACATATTTTATACTATCATTCCTTTTACCATGTGGTGGCATTGTGCTTCCTATTTAGTTCTAGTTTTATACTTAAGAATTCTTTCATGTTTCCACATCATGATTTTCTTGGTATGTATTGTCTCCTTCCTAATCCAAAGGGATTTCTTATAGTTTTCTAGTAGCAACTTATAAAATTTGGACTAGATTTTATGGTATTGATGTATCTCTAAATCTAGGCTTTGGTGTACTAGTTTTCACCTTAGATTTTTTAGTTAGCATACACTCTTCCAATTCATATGATTTCAAATTTACCCAAGGTTGAGTAAATTCATGAAAATCATTCTTATAATTATGTGTTGTTTCATGCCAGCCTCCTTTTATAGTCTCTTTGGTACCTTAGTCATTTGTTTAGAAGAAAGATCAAAATCCATACCTTGTTTAAATGTTGGCAAAACATTTCAAAATCTAGTTAAATATAGAGAGCAACCTTTTTATGCATAATGCTAAGGTACACTCATAATGGGGTCTCTTATGGCCTTAGTTGTGAGGTAGATCATTTTTATGGTAGACATGAATATTCTATCTTATTTGAGGATGTCACCCTCTTTGAGCCTATTTATTGAAAACCAATCTAGTCCATGATGATAATTATACAACATCCTCATCAAGTCCCTTAGATTTGTAAATCGCACTTGAAGGTTACTATTTTATGATATCCTCCTTTTATTTACACACCACACTCAAAGGTTACCATTTTAGGTTATCCCCCTTCGGCTTGTGAGAGTGATCAAGCTTCATAGCACATGAAGTTTGCCATTTTAGGACCTCCTCCTTTGGTTTGTGCAAATAATAAAAATACATAGTGTTCAGTCATTACTATTTTAGGCCCATCACTTGTATTTATTAAGAATATTATCGAAAAACATCTATTTGATGAACCTGATTTTATTGATCCCTTCTTCAATAGTCTAATTTTTGGAGATCCCATTATTGAACCATAAACCATTGTTACCATTAAATCAATTTTACTCCACTTCAAAAATTATGCACTGATCTTTGATCCAAAAAAAGAATCATTGCCTCTTTAGGTGCCATCTTACAAGGATCATAATTTGTTCAAAGTTGATATTTTTCAACCAATTGTGAACCAAAATCCTAATGTTATTGTTGAAACACCCATTTATGACGAGTCAACTTTTGATGAATCACCTACTCATATTTTACCTTTTTTTAAAGAGCCTCAACTCCTTGACAAGCTTGTCTTAGTATATTTATCTCTTCATCTTTTTACACTTGTAGAGGAGTCTCCTTTTGATAGAAAAGATTTTGTTGAGTCATCCCTTGAGTCGTTCCCTCTTTTTGATGGGCTTCACTTAGATGAGACAGTCTATGTTGAACCCTTCCTAGATGAATCAATTTTTATTAAGCCCATCAGTCCATCACAAGCCATTATTTGCTTGATGCCAAGAATTCAGCAAAACATCATTATAGAAGTAACCACATTAGATGAAGAAACAACATTAGAGTCAAGTTTCCTTTCTGAACTGACATTAAATTTAGCATCAGAAGTAGAATCACTATCAAAACTGATATCTAATTTAGATTCCCTTAACTCATACTCATATTTATAAATAGAGTATAGCTATGATTGTTACAACATTGGTTACAATAACCTTGTGGATCAATTTCAATATATTTTTGATCCTTTTATAGTTTTTTAGGATGATTACTTCAACATCGACATAGGTTCTCCAAGTATATTCTACAAGGATTATGTTTTCATTCATATTTCCATTATCACTACCCAACGTAGCAATTATATTGACATTCCACCTCCTACAAGTGTTGATTAAGACTGACGGAATCATACTTTATTGAACTGCATCCATGGTGACATACCATTTATAGACTGTTAGGGGGACCAAGACCACATTTATTTAGAAGAAGAACAATCTTTTAGTGAAACCTTTTCAAAGGCACTATGGGATGATCAAATAACAAACTCAACATCTTTTAGTGAAACCTTTTTGAAGGTGATAGAAGAAAATCAAAGTCAAATGTTAACATATCTTCATGAAACCTTCTCAGAAGCACTATGAGATCATAGGACAAATTCATTAGTGAAAACCTCATTGAAGAAAAAAAAATAGAGCACAAAATTTCTTCATTACTTGATGAAGATGTTATCAAATATCAAATAAATATAGATTCTAATCTACAACATAATCAGATGGTAGTTACTCTCAAGATCAAGTAACAAAAAAATATGGTGTTCATATTGAGAGCATGTTCAGAGGTCTTCAGCCCCATCATAACCAAAATTATGTCAAATATGGAATCAATAACATTATGTGTGACTAAAATTTTTGATCTTCATTTTTTTCCCATTCATTATACATTCCATTATCATCCACTTACTCATTACCCCTTTATACCATATATCCTATGCCTAACATTATTTACCATCCCTGGCAGTATTTTTCTTTATAGAGGCTACAAAGATATTTTGTCTCAGTGTTTGAAGGAAATAGAATTAATGACCAACAAAGATCATGAATACATTATTGAGATCTAGATCTACAATAAGTTCTTGATAGAGCAACTCTTCTGAAAGGGAATTGGGTAGCAATTTTCATAAACTGATAATTTTTGTTGTTTCACATGTTGACTAAGATGTGCATCTTCATGTTAGTAGGAGAAAAAAAAACATTTTTAATTTCACTATTTATCATTTTCCATTACCATGCCCTGTCTCTTAGGGGAAACCCTATAGACCATTTCATTATAGGCATTATTATACCATTATGTTTTGTTTATCATGCTCTTTGAACTACATTGACTTGAGGTCTTTGAGGACTATGTAGGCAATGCTCAATTTCTATTGAAGGTAATTCGGTCAATTTAGACATGCCCTTGCCATTATGAAAGTAATTATCTCCATTCTCTTGTAAGTTTTTGATCAATTATTAAGTTTAAACTCTCTCACTATTTTGTGAGAAACTTGAGCCCACACTCTTACCATTTTACAAGCAAGCTAAGCCAATCATAATCTAGGGGTAACTTTGTTGCCACTATATCCAATTGTCTTCTGATCATTTTCCTTATATCATTTTATTATACCATTTATTTATTATTGAGCAAGGCTTATTGTTAGCCATCTTGATTATACCATTTTGATCTTGGTTCCTTTGGTTCTTCTCACACTTTTCACGTAGGTATTTTGATCCAGTTCCAATAGTTTTAGAATGCCATGTTGAATGATAGTATATGGAAGTAGTGTGACATTTGATCTAGTAAGTTATATCTCAATAATTATCTTATTTGATATCATTGATTATAACCACCTATGGGTAAATTAGTATTGTTTTTTATACCCTTGATTATAACTTCCTTTGGCAAAATCATAATTATGATGTTTTTTCCTATTTATAACCACCTATGGGTAAATTAGGTCCAACTCCTTATTTTATCTTACATTATCACATCATCTGGTCATTACTATTATCATTATCCTTGACATTTGCCTTTATTTGCAAAGTTATTGTGGCCTAATCAATTTTTCATTGCCTTTTGTGTAGGCAAAACTACTATACCTTGAGGTCCTAATGGGATTATGTAGGTTGTTCTTGATTAATGTTGATGTCATATTAGTCCCCCATTTTCATATGCTCTAGACATCTTGTGAGAATTTTAAGTTTGTATGCTCTCATCATTTCATGATTTGAACTGTTATGTATCTCTTAATTCTCAATCAAGTTGATATACTTCAAAAATTCCAAAAACATTTTGTTTATTTGTTTGTTGTTGGTGTTGTTTGCTCTTTTGTTTTCCTATTTAGTATTGCTTTTTTATTTTCTTTTCTAAGTACACCTTGATGGCCCATGTAGATCTTGATTATTTATATCTTGATCTCATGATATCAGGTTGTTCCTGCTTTGTTATCCTTTAAACATTTTTGTTCCTACTTAAGTCTTGATTGTTCATATCTTGATTTTAATTTAGGTTCATTTATGTTTATCATTTTATTTATCTTTAATTTTTTTGTTTAAATGTAAATAGTTGTAACTATGGTTTTGGTCATTATT
Organism: Torreya grandis; assembly: GCA_037957365.1. NCBI lineage: Eukaryota > Viridiplantae > Streptophyta > Pinopsida > Cupressales > Taxaceae > Torreya > Torreya grandis. The sequence continues at coordinate 1,747,417 of JARHVA010000225.1, read as the reverse complement.
TTATCATTACCCTTAGTTATAGGTATTCACATTTGAATCAACTTTGTGTAATTGAAATGAAATGTTATTATGATTTATTCATACTTATGATGCCTAATTTATTTGATATATCAAACACTTTGTGCTCTAGATTCAAGTCTTAACATCAACATAGCTCTAATGAACAGATCTCAAGATCACTATGCATAAACTAGGCTCAATAAGTTTAGCACCTAGATCTATGATTAGACATGCATCTCTTCCTATGCATCATAAATTTGATCAATCTTTGGTCAATTTTTATCATCCCTCATTCCATTATCTCCCAATTTTGGGTGAAATACATTGTCTTGAGATCAATTTGGACTATGTAGGTAGTGCTTAGATACTAGACATATCTTGGGTTATCTCATTTCATCTCTTTCACCACTTTATGCATCTTGGTATGCTTAGTTTTTATGGATTTCATGGCTATTAAACCATCACATTTATGTTTACACCCGATCACTTTAATATATGTTTTTGGTTATATCCTTGAGCTAATTTCTTGCCAATTTGCCTATGTTGGGGCACAACATTTAAACTGGTTAACAAATCTAAATCAGTCCTATATAGGCAAGCCATTATTTATTCTTAATCAATGATCAAACTCAACTCTATTGAGGCAAAACTATCTTATCACAATCAAATCTTCCCTACTATTGGACATCTTATTATCATCTCTTTGGATACCATATTCTCCTATTCTTCTAATTCCAATATCTCCACACTTTTTCCCATGATGGTAATGTTTTAGTGTGTAACTTGTCTCGAGATTGATCAATGTCATTAGTGCACAAATTGTACTCTCAAATTAGGTGCATTTAAAGTGTGTCTCTTATATGTTTAGATTGAATCCTTCACATTCACCCCATATTTGGGGCCCATTATACCTCTAATTATGTTTTGATCATTGATGATAACCACACGTATAATCATTAGCTCATATGGATGTGATCTATTCCATGGTTTAATTTCTCACTTTTCCTCTCTTTTTGAGAGTCCATCCTTCTCTTTCATCCTAGTATGTCCTCTCGAGGGGGCATCATGGGTCATTTCCATTTTATTCTTGACAACTCTTTTCTTTGAAAATATATTACTTTGCTTGAATGTCTCGCTAGTGTCAAAATGTAGACATCCAATTCCTAACACTATTTGTATTAAAATTGTTAATCTTACTCAATTTTCACTCAAATGTACAATTTAGGCCAAAATCACTAAAAATGCACTAAATGATTCAAGCTTGTCATATACAAGTGTCCATTTAGGCTAATATATCCCTAAATAATGTAATGCATTTTATGTTATGCCTAAATTTTCTCAAATAATTACAAGTCAAAATGAATATTTTTCATTTTGGTGCTCTGGATCACTCTTTTCTTTTAATTCATTAGTACACATCAAGTACCTTTGTTATTTTATGTTATAAACATCTTAAATGTAAATACAGTTCATACACATCTAACATTGCCTTCTAATTCTTCTCAAGTCAAATTATGACCTAATAATATGACTTTTTGACCATTTTGATTAATTAAACACTAATTTCCAAAGAATTACACTAAAAATGATTAATATTTTTTAAGTTAATTAATTCAAATCAAGAGCTTAAATGAATTTTTCATTGAGGTTATTGATTATTTCATTATTAGAAATTTATTCTCAATATCTGCATCACCTAGTGACATGATCTATGGGGTGGCATCTATAAGCCATAAATGCTACAAATATTAGGTATATGGGCACCCATGCTTAATTAATTCCTCTTTATTCCAAATCATTATGTGAATATTTATAGATTTAATTTAAAATATTAAATTAATTCATGGCCACACATCTCAATTTTGAGATGGACAGTCATGGTTGATCATGACCCATTTGAAAAATCTATAAATAGAAGGGTATAAAACATCATTTTTAAGATAAATTATTATAAACTTATGATGTAGAATTATCTCCACAACCCTTTGCATTGATCATTATGTTTTATTTTCAATCTTCATTTGATAGGCATAGATTAGATTTCTTATCTTGAGCCTAGGTTATGCATAGTGATCTTAAGATAATGGAGGAGCTTGGCATTCATTTTTGGTAAAGATAAGAATACTAGATCAAGGGGGAAAATATGCTTGGAGTTGTTATTTGATAGTGGAATCACTTGGGAAAGTAATTGGTATTTCTTTCTTTCAATGTGTTCTTCATTATCATTTGTAAACCCTGTTGGAGTAGGTTGGCTTAGTTTGTTATCTTGTTTATGCATTTTTCATGGATTTATTGACTCATGTTTGACTAACCAATTATATAATCCAATCCTATAATAATAATGTACACTTTTCAAAACCATCCCACTCCCATAAGTGACTATTTTCTAAAATAAAATCCATCTTTAAGGTTGGCCCATTAACCTATCATGTCAATGGCATGAGTATATATATATATATATATATATATATATATATATATATATATATATATATATATATATATATATATATATATATATATATATATATGTATGTATGTATGTATGTATGTATGTATGTATGTATGTATGTATGTATATATATATATATATATATGTGTGTGTGTATGTATATATGTATATATATATGTATATATATATATGTATGTATGTATGTATATATATATATATATATATATATATATATATATGTATGTATATATATATATATGTATGTATGTATGTATATATATATGTATGTATATATATATATATATATATATATATATGTATATATATATATATGTATATATATATATATGTATATATATATATATGTATATATATATATATGTATACATATATATATGTATACATATATATATGTATACATATATATATATATACATATATATATATATATATATATATATATATATACATACATATATATATACATATATCAAGGTCTCATTCAAGAGGGATCTGAAACTTATCTATGATAAATTTATACATTATAAGAGATATAGTGTTTCCACTATACATGAAGAAAATTAAAAGGTTTTATGTTTAAACCATGTAAAATATTTTTAGATCATATGTAAAAGGTTTTCTGATCTAAAAATTATTTACACCATCTATACACTATTACACATTGGGTAAGTCTTCCCTATTCTTCATAATTTTTATACCTATCACTATGATTAGTTATAATCCAAGTTTGGATATCTCAAAATATAGGTCAAATAAACCATTATCAAGTGTCAAAATCTAATGATTACCTACATATACATAGGAAAGGAACATGATTTCATAATCACATTAGGTGCGAGGACTATGTGCGGCTTTATTTCTATCCTTAGAGTATTGGATACATATGAAGTGGCTAATCATCATATAATGGTGATTGAGATTAACACAACCTATTACACTCCCATGTTTTTTAGGTTTATACCATCACTAACACATATGTGGTTTTAAGGCAAGGAATGTTGATTATTGTATATGTGTGCATCATCACAATTTAGGATTGTAAACATAGAGCAAGAAAAGGTAGTCATATGTTATTTTATATTCATTGTGTCACACTTCAACATAGACCAATTAAAATGAGAATGTCAATATCAACCAATGATATTGATCCAATTATACATATCCAATTCATCATAGGTATCATATCAATTCTTGAACTGAGAAAACCAAAGGCATGTTTATTCATGTTGTCCACTTCTATAACATAAGCACAGTCAAATGGTCAACCAAAAAATCTAAGTATCATGATCTCTTTCATACTTTTCATATTTAACATATTCCCTTACCAAATCAAAAGAATCAATTATCAATCATTTAAATCAATATATCAACCCATACATTTTTCATTTTGGTGGCATAGGAAACTACCCAAAGACTCTCCTATAAATAAAAAATAGGTGTAAGCCTATTACTAATATATTAATAAATTATCAAACATAATCAAATACTTGCACATTTAAAAAGACTACCCTATTCTTACCAATTTTATAATCAATCATTGGGAGCAAGTCCTTACCAAGTCTAAAACACTCAATACCCAAGCCAAAGTTGTCAATTTTAAAGTATCAAGAGCTAGATCATAGGTGTTTAATGTTATTTGTTATTTGATAATGAAATGCTAAAACTAAATAAACTATTAAAATTATATATATATATATATATATATATATATATATATATATATATATATATATATATATATATATATATATAGTAATTTACAGAATTGAGAATGAGCTAAATATAGTAAAATGATAAATAAATATGTAAAACTAGCTTGGATATAATTTATTGCTATCTGTGTAGGCTAATTATGGATAGAACACTGCTAAAAATACTTATGAATTCTATCACATCTAAAAAAATAAATTCAATGTGTGATGGGACAAGGTGGTGTTATAATCTCAAGGATATAATTCATCCTTGTCTATTTACTATAGCCATGCCTTAGTTGATTTTGTTATTTATTTTTTGATATGGTTGTGTGCATCTGTCTATGAGGGTTTACTGTTTGACTGTGTCCCAATTTTCCATGGAGAAGACCTAAAAATTTCAAACCCTAGCTCCTATATAATAAACAAAATGGAGATAAAATAAAAATTGGGGAATCAAATAAGGGTAATAGATGAGTTATCCTTAAAAAAAACCTACATTATTTGGGTGATACTTACATTGCCTAAAGGGGCCTCATGACAATGTATGTCTCCATCCTAAGGTGAGTGTGTGAATCTTAAATTTGATATATGAATGTAACTAGATAGATTACTTTGATTTTTTTAAATTATTACTTTTAACCTACAATAAAAAAATTTTAGACTTTATCTATGAATATTTTAATGCTTCATAATTTGAATCAGAAGTAATAGTGTTTTTTTACTCAATGTGGAATATAATTTCCAATTTATTGTTAAATGTGTTTTGAATGACCTTGATGTGTTGATATAGAGGAATATTTTTAATAATTGAACTTTTTAGAATCATGAGATGGATAAAATGAAATATATAAAATTTAAAAGGTTATCATTGGATTGTAGGGGACAAGGCTACAATACAGTCATGTTTGCCTAGTCAAGTCCTATCCTAGAAAGACAGAGATTAATAGGACATGGATGGCAGGAGTATATAAATAACATAGAGTGTCTAAATGATTTTATGAGTAGTTTTAATATAGTGAATATAATAATGAATACTCCTATAAATATTGTAAGTTAATGGAAGGGAAAATAAACTAAACAATGGTAAAGATGTCAAAATTAAACATTGTCAAGTAATTAATGATTAATTTTAAGTGTCTACATTTTCCTCCACTTTATTTTAGTGATGAAATGAAGTGAAATTAATATATTAAATAATATCAAAACCTAAATGGGTATACACACTTTGTCTTTTGATGTGAAATTTGATTGTGCAAGTGTTTAACCCTTTTTGGAATTAAAGGTTTTAAAGGAATAGGATATTCAAGAGTGGATAAAACTATTCCTAAGGAAAGATAATTAGGTAATTCAATTTATGATATTTAATTTCAATGTTAAATTATGAAAAATACTTAAGATAGAAATTACAATGCCATAAAGTCTTTTGATTATGTAATCACGAAGAAGAAATAATAATTAGCTTATGCAATGATACACAAATAGATCTTAGATGTACATGTGAGTAAATAAGTTGCCTGATATTCAAGAAATAGTCATAAAAATATACAAATATTCTTTTTGGTTTCCTGAACACTTATGTTAACCTATGGACATTGTGTCAATGCTACTATTTGAATCTCAATGCAACTATCATGCATGAAATATTCATTATATATAGATACAACCACCTAGATCTTCTTGGGTTTTCTTTCACCTTTTGTTTGATTTATTTTGATCTCATACACATACTCTACATCACTATTTATAGCTCAAACCATATCTCTCCACCTTAGATTAGGTTACCTTTTAAAAAATGGGTTAGTGGGCTCATGGTGTCGAGTTGAACTCAAAGACTCCTCTATCAATGATTGATATCTACATAGCCAATACTCCAAGGAGGGATTTAGAATTATTTATTTATCCCTTATGTGATGGTATGTGTGTGAATAATAGGGAAGAATAACTTAGTTGTGCACTTTGAAATTCAATCGTATGTCTAATCTTAAGAGGTTATTGCTTGATGTCTAAATGAATTATATTTAACTTTTATTTATACTATTTATTTGGAAATGATCCTCATAAAAGGGTTAATAACATTCTTCAACTGACACATACATGTCAAAAAAATTGTAAATTTGAGTGTTTATAGGGAAAGGATAGTTGCATTAGAGTAGGGAGAATAGATTTGATGCTATTATAATTCCTAAATGCAATTGTTAAAGAAAAAGGAAAGTTGTTGACATTTTATAACTGATAATGAAGGATATATATCATATTTTAGGTGTTCTTTGGTTACAATTAATCTAGATAATCATAATAATCAAATTTAGACTAATAAATAAGTAATTATATATAGTGAGATAATAAATGTGAGTGTTTCAATTGTAAAGAAGTTCAATCTAAAGGGTAGATCCTTGATATATATTTTTCAAGTGTAAAATACTAGTTTAACATATAAAGGTGAAATTACTAGGTTAAAAGAAAAAAATATCTACGTTAAATGGTGTAACCATATCAACGTAAACTAATATAATCATAAATCCTTCTTTCTTAAAAGTAAAATTAAAAATAAATTGCCAACATAAAGTCACTTTTTGGTAACTTGAAGAAAATACCACATTCCCCTTTTTCCTTCTTTCTATTAGCCTATGGGAAACTAAAAGATTAGGCTAAGGGTATTCATTCCTCTCTAAACCTAAGAAGTGGAAATGATAGTCCTCCCCTCTCAAAATTATTTGTCCTCAAGGAATGACGTTTCAACTTTGATCCCTCCATATTGAACCTTCCTACCAATACCCAGATCCCACATCCATATTCGGAATTTTTAATCTCGTGTTATAAAAAATTCTTCTTTATTATTGCCTTAGAGAATCTAAAATTGAATTTTAAAACAACACTCTTGAAGTTGATATGATTTTTGAAATATTTCATCAAATATATTCCCCTAACCATGAGAGAGATGAGCTCATTAGCTCCATAATACTAGTCATATTGAATCATTTTCCTAAGAGCATCATACATGCACAAATGCACCAAACCATCATACTTTAATGACAATAAAATCTGAAACCCATATCTATCAAGTGGTACAACCTATGCTAACAATTATTATGGGGTATACTCCATTCATCACCCATATCTATATACTCTCCCTCGATGAATCCTTCTACCCATGGCATGAGAACACCTTCCATATATTTCCTAAAGTCCAAAAGCTTCCCCAAGTACTCACCACTACTTTTATTTTTTACCCATCTACTCTTCTCATATGATGAAGGATCCCAAACACTTGGTTCATGACTATTGCCTTGAGATATAGTGGGTCTAATAATGTTATTGTGGGCTGGTCCCTCCAATTCATGGCATGAAATAGATTGCATGTAGGCTATAAACAAGTCATAATAGCCATAACCATCCCTAAATATCATCCCAATAAACATTAATATGGTTGAGATAATGGTTCCTAATAGTAGACATCTTATACTAACATCACCATGCAATAAAACCCTCTCAAAATGCACACCATAATTGATCATGACTTAAATCATAAAAATGGTCAATATAAAAGGGTAAGTGCACAAAGTTGGGGGACAAAAACTGGCCTACCCATGGACATGAGTTTCCTAAAATTTCATAAATTTGAACTTCTATAGATAATTTGAGATATCTACACTCTAAATTTAAAGATGGTGTAAGAACATAAAATATAGAATTTCGAGTCTAGTTTTTAAAACACTATTTTTTAAAAAATGGTTAAGTATAACTAGGTCAAAAATATAAAATTTGAATAGAAAATGCTATTTTTAAAAATAAAATAGAGTAGATAAATGGCCATGTGTCACACCATTTTTTGAGTAGATTTTATTGTTCTTTGAAACCCTTTGGGGAAAATTAGATAAGATGTTCTTATTTGTGACCTATATTTTTTTATATCTTTTTAATGAATATTTTTTTTTATGAATTTTTAAAGTAAATAGATTTGGAAAATTAAGAAAAATATGGATATTCATCTATGTGGTACACCTAACTACCTCAAAAAAATGAAAATCATTTTTTTAACGTTTATAGAATTAGGCCTAGTTTGTGATCATATAACTTTTTTTTCACTTGGATTAAAAAAAACAAATTACATGAACATGTAAAGGCATGTATATTTTCAGCATGTAGTGATATAAAAAATGTATAGTTAGAAATAAACATAGTTTGAAACCTTAAATTAGTCAAAATTTTATAAAAATTATATTTTTGGAAAGAGGAGAGTGTGCTCATCTCAACGGTATTAAGTTTTAAAATTTTACGATTGAAATTCATAGTATATTTGATGGTCAAAGTTGATTTTTATTTTTTTTATCAGATCTCTCAGACTCTATTATACATTGATAGGTCCAAGCCTTTAGCTCAAGAATCCAAGTCATTCCTAAGATAAAAGGTATGGTTTTTGAATTCAAATTTAAATATCACAATCACATTAATAATACAATCACGGTATTAACTTGATCAGGTTATTAACATGATCATGGTATTAATGTGATTGTGTTATTAACCATGTTAATAATGTGATCACATTAGTTAATAATGTGATCATGTTATATATTCATAACAACCAAAAACCCAAATTTTCTCTTTACCTCAAATTTTATATATGATATTATATGTTCTTGATCCCCCTAATAGTGGTGTTATTTCATGTGATACAAGAAATGTCCCTAACCTTGGATAGTGAATTAAGGTGTCATGGTATTACATTAGAATTTAAAAAAAATTATGGGAATTTTAATATGTTGACTTGACTACTTATAATTACTTGATTTTAAGGTGTAACTCACTATACATTTTATAATAACTTATTTTATCACAAAATGTCATAAAATGCATTTTGAAAACCTATGGCAAAAACTTAGCCTTTGAAGTACCAATCTAGTTGTGCATCTAAAGTAAATCAAGGCTATTTTGAGCCCCTTCAACCTAATTGAATGAATATAAAATGTGATTTTGGGTTTGATCAATTCTAATTTTGTTAGCTCGATTGAAGCAAAGAAACATTATTTATTTATATGCAATTTCAAAATGTATAGAATGTGGTTTTGAGCTCAATAAACTTGAAGTCATCAGCTAATGAAGGCAAATGTTAATTAGTTCAATTATGAAGATAAATAGGGTCAAAATGAGCCACATGAACATATTTTGAATTATATATTCAATATGATTTAGAGTGAAATAAAACCTAATGTCATGTCATATATAATTAAACAAACAGTTGATTCATTTAATTAAGGAGGAATTTAGGTCCAATTTGAACCCCTTCAAGAGCAAGATATGGTTTGGGGAAAAATTAAGTTTGATTCTATCATGAATTGATCTAATTAGTTAATTTGTGTAATTAAGGGCATAATTTGGGCAAAATTGAGCCCTTAAACTAAATGTATGGATCAATCAATTATATAACATGGATGTAACATATATGTCTTAATTGACCCTAATTTTATAATAACTACAAACATGAAGGTAATTATCATAAAGAGGTGAATAAGCAGCTCAAATTTTATTTAATTACCTTAGTGATTAGACCCTATATCTGATATCTTAAAACCTAAACCCTATACCATTTAACTTAAACCCTAAACCCTGTACCATTTACCTTAAACCCTAATCCATAAGCCCTAAACCCCAAACCCTTTAAATTATAGACCCTAAACCCTAAACTAATTAATTTATCCCAAATTAACATATTTTATATATAGTAAGAATTAGGTTCATAGGGATGAACTTGGTCAAACTCGCATCACTCATTACCATAATTGACTTAATTGGCTAAATCTATGATGATGTGGGGGCTAATTGAGAGAAAAATCATATTATTTACTAATAGATCTAGGTTCAAAGAACTCAAATTTCCCCCAATCATCATCATGATTGTACATTATATACCCTAAAATCTATACCCTAAGCCCAAATTCCTAAACTCTAAACCATAAATATAAAATCTTTAAACCCTAAATTTAAACTAATAATTAAGTTCACAGGGATTAGTTTGGCCTAAATCATATGATTGATTTCCCCATTTGACTAATTCACTAGATCTGCACAATGACATGGGGTATAATGACAAACTAAAAACACATTTTATAGTCACAAATCTTTAATTATCTTTATAATTGACCTTGTGTACCCTAAACCATAGCCCTAAACATTATACCCTAAATTTTAAACCATAAAAATTTTCCTATTTACCAATATATTTAGTCACAATTAACATTCTTTGTAGTAAGAATTAGGTTCACATGGAATAGAGCGATTAGACATTATATACACCCTTAAACATAAACCCTAATCCCTAATCCCTAATCCCTAAAACATAAATTGTAAGTCCTATTCTCTAATGCCCGCTACATGCCTAATGATATAACTAATTTTATCATGAGATGTTATAAAATTCATTTTTTAAACCTATGGCCAAAACTTAGCCTTTGGATTACCAATCTAGCTGTGTATCTGAAGAAACTTAGAGCTATTTTGATCCCCTTAAACCTAATTACATGACTATAAAATGTGATTTTGGGGTTGATCAACTCTAATTTCATTAGATCGATTGAATCAAAGAAACATTATTTACTTATATGTAAGTTTTACATGTATAAAATGTGGTTTTAAGCTCAATAAACTCTAAGTCATTAGCTAATGAATGTAAATGTAGATTAGTTGATTCATTTAATTGAGGAGGCATTTAAGGCTAATTTGAACCCCTTCAAGAGTAAGATATGATTTGGGGCAAAATAAAGAGATTGATTCTATCATGAATTGATATAATTAGTTAATTTGTGTAATTAGGGGCATGATTTAGATAAAATTGATCCCCTAAACAAAATTTATGGATCAATAGATTATATACATGTATAGCTTAACTGACCCTACATTTATCATAAATGCAAACATGAAGGTAATTATCATAAATAGGTGAACAATTAGCTCAAATTTTCTTCAATTACCTTAGTGATTGGACCCTATATATGATATTTTAAACCCTAAACCCCAAACCCTTTAAATTATAGAACCTGAACCCTAAAATAATAAATTTGTCCTCAATTGAAATCCTTTATATATAGTAATAATTAGGTTCACATAGATGAACTTGATCAAAATCACATCACTCATTAAACCATAATTGACTTAATTGGTTCAATTTGTGATGATGTGGGGGCTAATTGAGCCAAAAATCACATTATTTATTCACAGATATAGGTTTAAAAAGCTCAAATTTACCATAATCACCTTCATTATTATACCTTATATACACTAAAACCTATACCCTAATCCTTAATCCTTAAAGTTCCTAATATTTAAACTTTAAACCATAAGGATAAACTCTTTACACCCTGAACCAATCATTTTATCCCAAATTAACATAATTTAGACTAAGAATTATCTTTGAATTTAACCCTATGTACCCTAAACCTAATCCCTATATCTTAAACCCTAAACACTATAACCTAAATTATAAACCATAAACTTTTCCTATTTACCAATCGATTTAGTCCCAATTAACATCCTTTGTAGTAACAATTAGGTTCGCATGTCATAGAGTGATTAGACATTATATATACCCTAAAACCTAAACCCTACATGCCCTAACCCCTTATCCATAAACCCTAAAACATAAATTATAATCCCTAATCCCTAAACCTTATGCACTAATGCATTAGTCCCTCATGCATAATCCCTAATCTATATTAGGTATAATGCAATCATGTTATTAAATAATGTGAACATGTTATTATTAATATAGATAAAACTCGCCTCTCAATGTCTATGCTTAACCCCAAATGATTATTAATAATAATTTAATCATGCTATTAAATAATGTGATCGTGTTATTTCATAACGTGATTGTGTTATTCTTAATATACACAAAACTCACTTCTCAATGTCTATGTTGAAGCAAAACCTATTATCAATAAAAATGCAATTGTATTATTATTATTATTATTATTATTATTATTATAGACTAAGATCACTTTTCAACATCTATTTTTAACCCAAATCAATAATTTTATCCCCACAAATATTCTTTGTGGGACGTGTAGGACATGTGAACTTTTGACCCCACCTTTGAAAAGATATCAATTATCCTTGATAGGTCATAGATCATATTTGAGGAAGAGGAAGATGTTGAAGAACAAAACACTAGAGGAATTATAATATTTGAGATAGAAACATAAGATATGAATACAAAAACTTCATGATAGATAAGGTACAAACCTTAATCCTGATGAACCAAATGCCATACATATTGAGCCAATTGATAATAATGAATTAAACAATGATGAAATTGACCATAATAAATTGAATAATGATGAAATTGACCATAATAAAATGAATAATATTTAAATTGATAATAATGATTAGATAATGTTGGAAGTTTACATTCAAAGTTCCAAGTTTTTTATTTTGTTGATGATGAGTCTATGTATGATGTTTCACCCCCCATGAATGAATAAAATTTGATGGAAACAAATAATGATGAAAATAATAATCAATAAAATTTGATGGAAACATATAATGAAGAAATAAACAATGAATAAAATGTCATCCCACCTCTAAATAATGAAATTAATAATGATTTTGAAATACCCTCTCAACAAATTCCACTATTAACCACTAATCCAATAATTATGCGTAGAAAAGACAAGTAATTAAATGAAGTCAATGAAAATATTTTAGAACAAATACATAACAAAATGTCTGATCACCATTCAAGAAGACTTGTTCAACAAATTTGGGATAGCTTCTTCCTTAATTTGGATTATGATAGTTAAAAAATTTAATTATTTGTTTCATTGATAAAATTAATTAAGATAAGACCTATAATATACACATTAGGACTAAGAACATATAAAATCAATGATGAAAACAATGAAATTGTTAAAAATATATATGATTCATATCATATTGTAGGCCCAAAATCATGGATCCAAGATTTTAATGTTGCCTAGCATATACTTACTACTTGTGTAGTAAGTGACCAAAGAGGGAAAACATGAATGCTTTCAAAAACAAGCTAAAGACTTAATATAAACAAAAAACATTAATGAAAGTAATTGAAATATGTGAAAGACTTAATGAACCTAATACCAATGAGCTCTAGGCATTCTCTGGTAGACTTCCATGAAAGGACAAGGTTATAACCATTACTCTCAAAGATTTACTTGATCAATTTTGGAAAGACAATATAAGAGTTTTCCAAATGCAAGAGATGTAGTGAAAAGGAGAGTTGGTTCTTGTAACCATGAACCATATCTAAAATATTTATTGAATATGACTCAAACATAATTACACTCTAAGTTTTTGGAAAAACATCAACAAATATTTATTTGTCAAAGATATTTTAAGATGACCAAACCTTTTTATGTAAAAATAAATCACACATGCACCACTTTTTTTTTTAGGCAACATGTTAAATTTTCAATGCACTATGATGTTTTTCACCATATTCATTGTACTTTTCATACTAAAAACATTTTGCAGGAGTGTGGCATTTAATTGCCACCAAAATCAGTTAGGGAATTTATTCCAACTATCTTTTACAAAAGACCAAAGATTACAAATCATTATAATTATTTTATAAAAAATCATGTTTAAATAGAAATTGTAACATTTATGGTGGACTGCTAAAATTAAAAAAATGTATCCATGAAGACATTACAAGTGCAATTGGATAGGAACTAGTTGGTTCAATCAAATATAAATAAGTGAATTATCAAGTAAAATATGGTAAAGAATATAAAAAGTGTGAGATCATTACAAAAAAGATACCTATTTATGAATCTTCGATCAAATTTAAGGAAAAAATTGTTTATAAGTATGCAAGGCACAAACACAGGGATAGATGGTTGGATGAACATTTCAAGATAAGTAAGGATACATTCCCACTTGGTTTGATTATTTTAGTAGTTGAATTTATTTAAAATTACATATTTAAAACCAAAATAGAATTTCAATTGTAGTATTACAACTCATCACAAGTTGTCAAATTTGTGTATATAGCATTCATGCATTAAATAGTATAGAGAAACAATGAAAAATATTAAGGGAGTACCATTTATATATCAACGATGACTGATCACATTATTCAAAGTCTATGCAAGGTTGTTTCTAGATGTTCTATGAATAATTGAGTTAGATAAAAATTAATTTCAATCAGCATTATAGTTGGTCAGAAAATTGCATACCATAATTCAAAAATACATAAATACTTTATTAGTTGAGCAAGATGCACATTACCACTAGTGTACAACACATTTGGAGTTTCAAAAAGGTTGGCCATGGAAAATGGGAGCATGATGGTGTTAGATCATGTGTAAAAAGAGTTATTTAAAGGGAGGAATTGAAATTTGAAGAGGCTCTTCATTTGACAAATGAAAAAACCATGGTTGAATGGTGTAATGAGAACATGTGTCATAGTGCTCAACCAAATTCTATTGTTTATATATATTTATGGTTAATAGAGGAATAACACTTGAAAAAGTATGGGTATTTTATGACTCTAACATGTTCAAGTGACCTCCACTCATTTTGTAGCTCAAATGCAAGTTCTTGGACTGTTCATATGAGACACTTGACATGTTTTTGTTATGCATGTGTGGACTCTGTTTGGAATGAGTGAGAGTCACAAGAGTGGGTGAATGATTGGAGTTTCAAACCTATAATTCTAATAAACACATATTAGGTTCCAAAAACATTACAACTTATAAATATGACATCATCACATGACTTTGACCATGTATTTGATCTAGTGCAACCAGGTAGAATATTTTTTATTATGTATAATTTATTCTCATTGTATATCTTTGTATTATCACTAAAAATGGTTTTTTGTGATGCATAACATGTTTTTATAGTTATTTCAAATGAGGATAATGAAGAGGTCACTAATTAATACTTATGTCAGTGTGTAGAGAAAAATAAAAACTTGACTTCCCCAGTTATAGATGGAAAAAATATTGACTATCCCACGGGGTCAGTGGTAGTCACTAGAACTTGGTTTTGATGATATCCTATAAAAAATTTAAATAAAATGTTATTTTAAGAGTTTGAAACACACAAGGAGATACTTCATTATTGAAATTTGATTCTTGTAATGACTATTTAATTACAAACATACCATGGGGGGCCATTAAACATAAAATGATAGAAATTTTGAGAGTCAGACCATGAAGTTATTCTTGATACTATCAAGGTTAGAGTAGATCCTAGTGGTTTATTAGATTGAAATACATAGGTATGTTAAATTTTTAAATTTATATGTAATCAATTTTACAAAATGTTTTTTATTTTATAGGTACTACATATTAATTTCATTTTTAATTACTTAATAATAATAATTTTTTGTAGGTTAGTGGTGTTAGATAAGCTTCCACCTTCTAGTGGTTGGCACTATCAGTATAGAATTTTATATTATTCAAGATAAGATAAACTTAGGTTGGATGTGATCAAAGTGATAGATTCTCAGGTGGAGGTCTTGGAGGTAGAAATGGTAGTTGAAGCTCAAGAAGTTGCTTTTTTAAAGCTAAAAGTTGTATTTAAAAACTATGACTACAACTTGTCCAATGGATTGATCTTAAAGGCTCCAACTAATTTATTTAGGGTGTGATTATAGTGATTAAAGAGGTAGTAGATGGATCTAATAATTTATGGAAATGACTTACAAGTTTTATTTTATACATGTTTGAATTTAGGCTAAAAAATTAAATTTTTCTTGGATTAGGAAAGGCATTCTTAAGGCCAGAATGGGTGGTGGGTTTGTCGATCAACCTAATAGAAGGCCAAGAAATTAGTCTTGGACATCATATACCCACATATAATGTGTTGGTAGTGTCAATTTTTAGTCAAGAAGCATTAGAACCACAATTCTATAACCACAACTTAAACTTTGATAACATTTATTGTCAGTGTTTTCGCACTCTTGAACGCTAGTGAAAATGCACTCTTGGGTGGATTTGAATATCTTGGAAGTGTGATAACATGTAATTTTCCTATATGAATGTGATAAAAGTGATAAATTCTTAGATGGAGGTCTCATAGATAGAAATGGCAGTTGAATCTCAAGAAGTTATTTGTTTAATGCCAAAAAGTTACATTTTTGGACCCATCACTACAACTTATCCAATAGATTTATCTCAAAGGTTCCACCTGAGTGATCTATGGTGTGATTATAGATATTAAATAAGAAGGGTAGGGATCATATGGTTCATGTAAATGACTTATAGGTTTCATTTAATACAAGTTTTAACTTAGGCTAAAAAATTATATATTTTTTGTATTAAGAAGGGTGTTCTTGAGGCTGGAATGGGTGGTGAATTTATTGATGGGACTAATGGGAGGCCAAGAACCTAATACTTGACATTATCCTTCCTATAGAACATGTTTTTAGTGTCAATTTTTTATCAAAAAGCATCAGAATAATAGTTTTATAACCACAAATTAAACTTTGACAACATTTATTCTTAGTGTTTTCACACTCCTGAATGGTAGTGAAAATGCACTTCTGGATAGATTTGAACATTGCGGTAATTTGATAACACGTAATTTACCTATCTAGACATGATCAAAGTGATATATTCTTAGGTGGAGGTCTAGAAAGTAGAAATGGTAGTTGGATCTCAAGAAGTTGCTTGTTTAATGCCAAAAAGTTGCATTTTTGAATCCATCATTGTAACTTGTCCAATAGATTTCTATCAAAGGTTACACTTGATTTATCTAGGGTGTGATTATATAATTTAAAGAGGTAGGGGAAGGATATGAAGGTTCATGGAAATGACTTACAGGTTTTGTTTTATGCATGTTTGAACTTAGGCTAAAAAATTACATTTTTTGTATTGAGAAGGGCATTCTTGAGGCTGCAATGGGTGGTGGGTTTGGTTATCAGGTCTGATGGGAGGCTAAGAACATAGTATTACATGTTATCCACCCACAAAATGTGTTTTTAATGTCATTTTTTAGTCAAGAAGTATCATAACAATAGTTTTATAAACCACAACTTAAACTTTGACAACATTTATTGTCAATGTTTTTGCACTCTTGAACGGTACTAAAAATGCACTTCTAAGTATATTTGAATGTTGTGGAGTGTGATAAAAATTATTTTTCCTATTTTTATATGATCAAAGTGATATATTTTTAGGTGGAGGTCCCGAAGGTATAAATAGAAGTTGGAGCTCAAGAAGTTACTTGTTCAATTTTAAAAAGTTGCATTTTTGGACCCATCACTGCAACTTGCCCAATAGATTGATATCAAACGTTCCACCTGAGTGCTCTAGGGTATGATTAGAGGGATTAAAGAGGCAATAAAAAGATCTGATGGTTCACAAATATGACTTACATATTTTATTTTATGCATGTTTGAACTTAGGCTAAATAATTACATTTTAATAGTACTGGAAAAGGTGTTCTTGAGGCTTGGAATGGTTTGGTCCTCAATGTTAATCACACCCTGGATGTGTTGGTAGTGTCATTTTTTGGTCAAAAAACATTAAAACAATAGTTATACAACCACAACTTAAACTTTGATAATATTTGTTTTCAATGTTTCTACACTCCTCTCTCCATTTTCTCACCCACTTTTGCATGAAAGTGTATTTTAAGTGTTTAAGGTGATTTTGAGGCTATAACAAGTTTGTAATATTTTAAAATATTAGTTGTCAAAGATTAGTTGTAAGAGGCCTAACACCCTTAAGGGACAGGCCTGGAAAGTAATAAAATGTCAAGAGTGAGGTGTTGAAGGTGCTAAATGAGTGAGGTGTTGAAGGGTTAGAAACCAGTCTCAAAAAACAAATAAATGTATAATATATGTTAAAAATAGTCTTATATAAGCTCTCGGCCTATTGAAATTTAGATTAAATCTAAATTAAGGGTTTCATGAGTAAAACACGTCTAAAACTCAAACAATTGAACAATAAAGTCTAAAACTTTATGAGTAGCTAGGGAATGGATATTATAACTTATTCAAACTATAATTGGGTTGAGAAGATGTTTGAAATTGTAGGTACAGAGGGCTATTTTTATGTACACCTATAAAAAACCATTTTTGAGAAAGTTGTTCATAAAGTAAGATGCGTTTTTGGTTGATTTGAGTTCTATAAACTTGGATAAGGGTTAAAACATGTTAAATTTGATAAAATACTACTATAAATATAATTTTAAGAGCTAAAAACTCTATTTTGAGAAATTTACCCATTGGAGCAACAACTAAGTCTAGAGACCTAGAAACTTAAAAAGATATAATTTGATAATGAGAGCTTAATCTCTTAGAGACCTATAGTTGGATTATTTCTTATAAGTTTTGACACCTGCATAAATCCTTGATTTTCCCTGAAACCTATCCAAAGTATCCTAAAGAAGATTTTTCAAAAGGAGAGTAGATCTGAGAGATTGGTGTCTAGTTAAGAGCAAACCTAATGAGTAATTAATTAGTTTAAAATAAGAATCTTTGAGAGTGGATTTGAATCAAGTTGAGAACAAGATTGGTTAAGTGAGGTTGGAATTATTCATTATCTTAGAGAATATTAATAGGGCTTTCATAGTCTTCTTAAACATAGAAGAGAAAATTGTGCATTAGGTGGTATTAGGGGATGATAAAGGGTTTTGGCCAAACATAGATCATTATCTCATGAGTGAATATTTTATTTCAATTCAGTAAGATTTATTTTTATCAAACTATAGACATTATAGTCAAAGTTATGCAGAATTTCATTTTGCAAGTTTAGCAAAGATAAAGCTGCAAAGATGAAGAAGTATACCATTTACATGATCACCAAAATGATTTAAGTGTAGAAGAGGTATTGATAGAGATTACTTGAGAGGTGAGGGAAAATATAAAGGAACAAGAATCATAGAATGCAAACAAGTAGTAGGACTAGTTGTAAGAAAAACTAGTCAAAAAGGCATTAGATCTAGGTGAAGGTGAAAGATCAGGTAACTTATAGGTATAGGTATCCAAGAGAGAAAATTGCAGGGATTTATGAATGATTTTATGTCTTTAAATTATACAATTTTGAACATGATTGGGTATGGATTTTAATTTAAATCAAATTGTGTTAATGATCAATTGAAAATTTGTAAATGGGTGATGATAAATACAAAATAGATAAGAGTGTCATTAGTCATTTCCACTACACACAATCAAATAAAAACTTTAATTTAAAAAAATATATGAGATCTAAGATTTATAGCATTGAAAAGATATATTTTTTAATTCTCATTTGTGTATGACATTAAATACAAGATCCAATAGATAATACTTTGGAAGATCAAAATAACACTATACAATAACATTTTAAATTAAAATTGAATATAAAGTAGATAGATTTCCATGATAGGCATACAATATAGGCATATGTGTACAATGCCAATAATGCATAAATATCCATGATAGGCATACAAAAAATTACATCTACCAACATAGTATCTAATGTTGGGTGAATGTCATATATGCATATACAATGCCAAAAATGTATAAATTACCACATAGGCATACAAAAAAGCACATCTCATGAAAGACATCTTATTCATCAAGTAGCATTCCTCTCTTTTCTTTATTTGAATAAGACCCTCCCTAGAAATCCCTGTTGGCATATGGAGATCCCTTTAATGCCTTGGATTGCTTTAAGGTTCGACTATGGGTCCTACACTCATAGCTCACTTGCAGCTGAACCTGTTTAAATACAAGTATTATTACAAAATTAACATAAAATACATTCAACCAATTGTTAAGAAATTAATTTTAAACTACAGTAAAAAAATCATTTAAACGTGCACTTAATGCAAGCTTTTGGTCCTGCTCAATCTATTTTTGAAGCTCAAACACGCCAGTGGCAGGCTTAGCTATTCGAATAAGCATCTGAAATAGGGAAGAAACATGAGAAGTCTCCATAGAAATAATTTGAATGGGACAATCAGGTGTCATAGGAAAACCCTGCATGCATAATTCATTCACATAAGTTATATTTTCCCCAAGTATGTAGTAAAATTATTAAAATAAGTCTATTATTATTATTATTATTCAAAATTACAATTTAATATTTACCTTTATCAATTCCTGTACAAATAACATTATAGAAGTAATGCCTATGTCTGTCTTGGCTCACAATGATGGATGAGTGTCTACTTGAGCAATCAATGGTTCATGTAGACAAGGTCTCAGTTACTTCTCTATAAAGTTTAAAAGATACATATGTCAATATTTTCTCAATGTAAACCAAGATATATATGGAAAGGTATTTCAACTTGCATATCATGAAAATATAATGTAAACCAAGAATCATGGAAGTGTAACTATCATGCAACATGTAATGGCCAAGAATACAAAGTATTTTAAATGTTGGACGTATTATTTTGTGTGACTGGAAGAGTAGGATGTAAAAATAATAGTATCACTTCAAGAAGGTAGAGTTAAGGAGAGAAAAGGAATAAGAGACATATCAAGAACTCTGTCCTTACTTGTAAAGCTTCTTTGGATAGATTAAAATATAAATAAGTGTTTAGCAGTTTATGATCAATCCTATGTTATTCATATATCTAGTTAGATAAGATTCAAGTCAGTAGTATATAGGTTCAAAGTGGTGAAACCCAAGTTTCAATTCGCTATCTTCAAGCACAGTCAAAAAGAGGAGAACATAGTCAACTTAAAGTGTCATTATAAATGATTTAAAGATGATTAATGGATAGAGGATCTATATGAAATTATTTTAAACACATTTAAAGTAACAATACTATTGAGAAAATTCAAAATACATGGGAAGATTATATACAGTCCAATCAGTAACAATCCTGAGTCTACATAGTCATAAGGAAAGACCATATAGAGTTCTTGGAAATAGAGATGAGGATTTAAGGTATTGTGAATGTTGTGGGATATTGTATTTTCATGTGTGTGATTCTCAGAATTTCTCTCAAATTAAGGTAAAGGTTCTGAAGGGTTTATTATATCCTATTTATTGACATAGTCATGTTGTAGGGGTATAGAATTCTGTAAAACTACATGTTCGGAGTGATTTAGTATTGATAAAGGAAAATTAATAGTTTGAGAATATGTTTTGGGTAAGGGTAGATCCATTTCAAGAATTAGAAGCTTTGATAAGGTTAAAAAGGTCTTTCTAGATCATTTATTATCCTCTCAGGTAGGTACAGGACTGAGATAACACAAGTTAGGGTTTGAAATTGGAAAATGATATAACAAGTGATTTAATCAATGAAAATTCATTAAAATTTGTGCACATGTGTATTTATATAGGAGGAAGAGTATTTTTTAGGTTTAAAGTTGATTTGAGTATGTATGGTATAATTTCATAGTTAGTAGCCTTGAATTAGGCCTAGGATACCTAATTATTCATGAGGGGTGTTGGGTTAGGTGTTCTCCACAGAGAGTTAAATTATTAAAGTTTGTGTGAAGCTATGTGATGTAAAGGGGTATCTAAATGTGTCTTTGGTTTGGTTTAGAGATTTTTAGTTTAATCAGACCAAGGAGGTTTACCTTAAAAAAGGGCTAGTAAAAGGAAGGTGTCAAAGAGAAAAGAAGAGTTAAGTGAAGAGTTGAAGCTTGTGGGGTTATGTGGAATGGTTGGATTCATGAAATGATGTGTAATTAAGTAGGTAGATAGTCTTATGAGAATTTTTAAAGGACAAAATCAAAGTAGCATGTAGACCTATGAAACACATAAGAATATTGTCAAGAATAGAGCAAGGATAAAGAGAGAGAACATTAAAATAGAGTATGAACTGAGGAGGTTGATGTTAAAAGTAAATATTGTAGGGGTATTTGATTAGTAAAATGACTTCAAGTAGAGAAGGAGGATTAAGAGCCATTGAGAAGGTAAGAGTGAACAAGAAAGACCTAGTAAATACAAAGTGATCAAAGAGATAAAAAGGTCGAAGTCAGAAGACAAAGAAGAACAAGAAAATATCAGAGCTGGGTATTTGAAAGAGGTAAGTGTGTGTTTTCATCCATATCAAGGAAGATTTTTAGAACTTCTACATCAAGATCCTTGATGGATAAATTTAACTAAAACTTACAAGTAAAAAATATATATATAGACTAAATGTACATAAATTATAAGACTAACTCAAAATTTTACCTTTGTATAAGTAAAATGTGTCATCCTAACAGAGACATATGTAGTAGTAGATGGGCCAACAGCTAGATTCAAAAATGTAAACAATGACTACATCAAATCAAATATTGTAAATGTCAATGTTGATGATGAAGGCATCATTACCTCTTGGGACATAAAAATGACATATATTATTCAATTTATTTGTAAATTAATTGTTAGCTAAATTAAATTTACAAATATAACTTAAATTTAACATGAAATTTATATAAAATACACTTGCATCTATGTAGTGGTTGATATTTACACACCAAATGTGCATGCCAAAAACTCATCACTCATAAGTATATTATCCAATCCCTCTGAAACACTAACACCACTATCATCAGAAGGTCCAGTGTACATAGCTTCATAAGAAATACAAGTGTGGGATCGGGTATCACATTAGGTGGTGTATCTCTAGCATTGGTCTATGAGAGCCTACTTATATGTTGAATGAGTGTATTAATGAGAGAACTAAGTGCATGTAGAGTTTTGATCTCCATGATCTGTGAAACTACAAAGGGGATCTTGAGCTTAAGTAGATTTTGGATATAGATCCTTATAGGTTGATTAGGCTCATGATGTGCACCTTGTTGATCCTGTGTAGAGCCTTTCCCTCATCCCTACAACTCACTATAATAAAAATAGTTTAGAATATCATTTAGGACAAAGTCACAGTAGAGTTTCCTCAAAAACTACAACAGGACCTCATGGTTTTTACACAGTGGATAATCAAACACCATCCACCATCTATCCCAAAAATTGGATATGATTAAATTATGTTATTTGTAATGGATCAAGTGTTAACAATTTTTTAGAAAATATTTAGCAGTAATATGGAGGGTTAGGAAGGTTAAGTATAATAATATGAGGGTTAACAGGATGGGTTGTTCAAAACAAATAAATTATCAATTAAACAGTAAAAATTAATAAAATTTAGGGTTAATAAGTGTAGTTTTTTAGCACTTACCTCTTCTACATGGTGGCATTATCGACTAACAGTTTCTTAGGATGAATTTTGGTAAGATTTAGCCTATTTCACTACAAAAATGATCATAGAACGGAAACGCATAGGAAACGAAGAAAACCTGAATGCAAAATTAACAAGATTTTACATTTAGGTTTCAATTTTTTTTTGGTTACACAGGTAATGCAATTATGTTATTAACCTGATCACATTGTTGAAAACAATATTAACATGATCATGCTATTAATGTGATTGTGTTATTATTTTAAATAATGTGATCATGTTATATAATAACATGATCGTGTTATGGTTGAATAATTACCAAGCCATAATTTAAATAATGTGATCACATTAATTAAATAATGTGATTGCATTATTTAATAATATGATCATGTTATTTAATAACGTGATCACATTATTTAATAACGTAATCATGTTATTTATTAACATAGTAGTGTTATTTAATAACATGATCATGTTACCAAAAATGTCCATGAAATTATCCCCCAACTTCTTGCACTTATCCAAAAATGGTGTCACAAATGAAAAATGAGAAACTCATGTACCAATCAGTGGTGTGATCAATGCAAAAGTAGTGGGTAGCCAATCAAGGGTTGAAAATCCTCCATTTATATTCACATACTGAAAATTACTCTTTTCCATGACTTAAAATCCCTACAAATCTATTTATATAAGTGAAAATGAAATAAAGTAGTGGTTGATAATGGTGATGACAACAAATCAAGGTTAACAATCAGACTCATAGTTTTCCTAAGTGTGTTCCTTCTAGCATTTGTTGATAGGATATTATTACCACTTCTTTGATATATTGTTGATGATCCTTTACACAAATATCTAAATTTGAATTTACTCCACCATCTTGTGTTACTCTAATCTAATTTTCATGTGAACTTCTCCTTGAGGTCTTTTTGTGATGCCTATAACTTCCTCCATAGGAAATATATATCCAACATTATTCCTCAAGTTTTGATGGTACTCTTAACTCAATAGAAATATTAGAGGTGAAAAATCATAAACCATGAAAAGTTGACTCAAAGTAGACCAAGTATCATCATGAGAAGATATCTCACCTAAGATCATGTCATAATAGTCATTTCACACCTTATGTATGCCCCAAGTAAGTTGAAAAGTTTTTGTCTCTTATCAAATCAATATAACTAATGCATGCCCACAACTGATATTACCTCTTCTATATTGTCATTACCATGATTAATTTGAGTTACACAAGTTCGTACTATGTTTCCCAAATATTTATTGAAGTATTGCATTCCTTTAATAAAAATTAGAATGGTGGTGGTGGGAAAACATCTTGTAATAGTTGCACATTCCCCATTCTTCCTCCAAGAGTGGCAATCTTGAATCTAGTTTGAGACCAACCCAACCATGGCTTGTTGATTCATATCATCTTGATTATAAAAATTACATATATTTTTTTGACCACCGTTTCTCATCAAGCATTCCTTGGGGACCATCTTCATTTTGTCAACACCCATGATCTTATCTTCAAATGTGAAGCTTAGTTCCAAGTAAAAATTTATGGATTGATCCTTCACAAATTTTTTATAATATACCATGTATCTTATATGACTCCTCATGAACTCCCTTTATAACCAATTTCCAAAGATGAATAGTGTTGGATTAGATTCAAATATTCTATACCATATCACTCTTCTTAGAATGCTTTCCATGATGACAAGAATCTTGTAGAGACAAAGTAGGGAGCATTAAACTGAAAATGTTAGCATACCTTAAGTTGCAGTCACAATGTTCATCCACTTTTTTTGGAAGAGAATTTGTTGAGATAACCTCAACACCACCATCCATGTGACTCAAAACTCCCAAATTAGGGTTAACCAAAATGTTCACCTGAAATGCATATCCATCCCTAATGCTTCTCTAAAAAAAAATACTTTCATCCTTCTTGCTACAATCATGAAGATAATCAAATTGCTTACCCTTAGTTATTGGTTTGAATATTCTCGTAAGCTGAAGACTAATATAAGTATATGGTGAGGTAATTTCATCATGTTCATGCCTCACAATAAGGTCTTCCTATACTTCCCCTTCATAAACCTGTTTCAAATCTAATTTTTCTTCATATTCAAAACTAACATAATTATGATTCAATATCTCACCTTGTTGGGTTATTTTCCTTTAGTTTAACCTGACTTTTCTTGGTCATGCACACAAACATGATAATAAATCTCTCATCCAAAATGTACAGCTTAAGACCGGTTCCTGTCAGTTCTATCACACGATGGTGTATACATTGGGCTTTCTATACCAAAGTGCTTGAATGAGCACTTAGATATAACTAAAGATATTATGTTTAATCTAATTCATACAATCCATTCTTTCCATACTTAATCTATTTATCACGAAAAAAGAGATAGGCATAAATCAAGAAAAAGAGTAGTAGTATCATTAGTTCCATAACAAGTTTACAAGTATTTGAAAAACACATGTATTCCATCCTATGATATATCAATCATCACCATACACAAGTCTTGATTCACATCAAGAATATGAATAAGTTCAAGATTACAATTACAAGATGACCATTATCTCCAAAACAAAAACATAAACACCCTTCTAAGTAAAACTAGGGGTATTTAATATGATTCTACCCTAATCATTCAGTTACAACATTAATATGAAAGTGATGAATTTCCAACAACCATTAAAAATAATGGGTCATGGAAAGTTGTTACATTAAATTCCTATTGATTTAGGCCTATTTGCCCTTGTATACCCACTCTATGATAGATATTTGATGTTGTGTGCCTATCTTCTTATAGGTTGGTGCTAGATATGTGCTTGAATATTCTCCTCCAATGTACATGTGAACTATTTTCCTAATTGATTATTTCTTCTACCCCATTTTCCAAGTCATACACTATTTGCCTAAGTCTTGCTTTTTTAGTTTCTCTATATTTTTTGCATCCTTGTTCTTCACAACTTTATTCTCCCACACCTTGGCTTACTTATGCACCTATGTTTACTTCCATGCCCATTTCTCCTATGCCTTATTACTAAAAGTGCTTAGAATAAATTGATACAAAATTTAGGGTCTAATGCACCTTCCTCTTTAAAGTTATTTAGGTGTTGTTTTGCTTGAATATATATCAACTTAACTTCCTTAGATCTTCTTATTCATTCATCACACCTTTTCTAATTTCTTCTCAAATCCTCTGCACTTGTCTGCAATGTAGTTATTTTCATTTCAAAACTAGGATCCACTTTTGTTGGTTATGGTCGATAATTAAATTCCACCTCATATATATGCTTTATGCACTTCTTTTCTACTAAACTCTATGTGAAATTAGTGAAAGGTGATTTCACCTTCATAATTTATTCCTTGGATTCCTCATTCCTTTGATGATACATGTAGTCACTAGAATTCAATAAAACATTTTATACTATCAAATAATCTTTACCTTCAACTTGCACGTGGAATTCATTTTTCTCCTCAATAGGGTTTTGAGGTTTAGACCTTGACTCTATTTTCCCTTTATTTGGCCACACTTCCTCATAGTGCCATTTTCCATTATGTGACTCCATCAACTCCATAAAGTTTATAAACAATATTTTTATTCAAAACTCTATTGGGAAAGCTATATATATCCAAATTGACCATAATATACTTATGTAGTGACCCCATGGTTCATGGGATGGCAATAAATTAACTCTGATACCATTTCAATATCTCTTTTATGGAAAAATTAAACAATTCTAAAAATTGTAGAAAACCCTTGCATGATTCTAAAATATTACTAAAACCCTAACAAGAAATTACATAATTCTAAAAATATCTACTCAGGTATGAAAATTAAATTCATACCTCATAAAAACCCTCACAAAAATATGGAAATTCAATCAATTTATTTGGTGAAACCTTGACATTATCAAATTTGGTTTTTAATAGACTTTTAGGCCTAAAGTACCAATTTTGAATTTGAACCATGAAAGATCATAGGAGAAATATGTGCCACATAAAAACCCTAAGAAAAAATATGAATTTGATTTAATGCAAAAATAAAACCTTGTAACAACAATTCTAAATTTCATATAAAAAAATTCACACTGTAAATTAATGAATTTATAGAAAACCATACCAATGTAAATCTTCAAACCCTATTGACTATCCATATATGAAAAGTGGTTGTTTCAAACATGAATTGGCCCTTGATATGTCCATGTTGACCCCAAATATTTCATAACCCTAAATAACAACCTACAAAGGTGATGTCAGCACTCCAAAGGGTGACATTAGCCTACAAAGTCCCTTCTAATTGGTTGCGACTCCCAAAACATTATTGTGATGACCTATAAAGGATGCCCTATTTGTTGCACCACACTCAAATCTGTCCTGTGTGCCTTATAAAAAATCTTTAACTCAATTGTAACCCTTGAATGAAGCCACCAATATAATATCAAGGGTTTTCGTTTTCAATTTATGATTGTCAATAACGATTTTTGTCCTCAATAGCTGAAATTAGAAGCAAACATGCCTAACTTATGAAATAATATAGTATATGATCACCCCCCCCTAAAAATGAACCTTGCCATCTTCCTTTGTACCTTTTTCCCTCCAAACCAACTCCCAAGTGGGGCACTCCAAGTGGGATGAAATTCAAATATTCAAAAAATGATTCTCCTTATAATTTTTTATTAAGAGCTAACGTGCTCAAATTGAAATGTCCCCTTTTTTTAAAAGTCAAATTAAAAATAAGTTGATAACATAAAGTCACTTTTTGGCAACTTGGAAAAAATACCATGTTCCTTTTTTTCCTTCCTTCCCTTAACCTATGGAAAACCAAAAGAATAGGCTAATGGTCTTCATTCATATCTAAACCTAAGAAGGAGACATGACAAATATTGTGCAGAGGGCTTAAAACATATCTATTTCTCCCACCTTTGTGTGTGTGTGTTCAATCATGATCCATTTCAAATGTAATGCAATATTAGTGTTCTAAATTTCAATACTATGCAAGATTGACCTTCATATGTATTCATACTTTGCTCTAGCATTGCTCCATTAAGGTATTTTCAAACATGTATGCCTTTGTGATATTATCTCAAGAGAGTGCTAATTGATTTCTCACTGTAATTTTTGAATAAACAAGTGAGTGTTAGGTGAGTATAACATTAGGATTGATTTTTATTTATAGTTGACTCTTTAATACTTCTCATTATAATCGTTCAATGAAATGTGTCTAGGCCCACTTAATTGAGACTTCTCAATTTGAAAAATATTGTTGAATGTCTCCAAACAATTCTAATAGAGACAAACCCTTGTAATAAATTGTCACTATTCAACTTTTGTTTGTATTGTCCAGATAATAAAAATTAATAATCTAAGATACCGAGATAATCTATTTTGGATTATGTCATTTTTTGAAAAATCTTAACTACTTAACTACGTTTTATGTTTTACCTTTTTTTTTCTTGCAAATTCTTACTTTTCTTGCAATTCTATTAAACATTTTATGGTTATTGGTGACTCTTCCCTGCATATATATATAAACGAAACAATAAAATGTACAAAATTCAAATTCAAAATATTGGATTATGGAATATGTAAGAGGGGAAGAAAGCAATGATTGCAGGAGTTAGTATGGGTTGTAGGGGTGAGCTTAAGCAGCATACATATAAAGTGTTGTCCAAGTTAGTATGAATTGTAGGGGTGAGCTTAAACAGTATGTATAAAGTGCTGTCCGCGCTGCCAAAACAGTAGATAAATAAAATTGACAATCAATACATTGTTAAATATGTATGCAGTTAAAATGATCAAGTTGTTGGGCTCATGTATGACAGGTCGCATAATCGAATCGGGATTTCGACTATACTGAGTGGATGGTTTTGATTGACGGATGGCTAGATCAGCACTCGAGGACACAGCTCAACTTACCTGTACGAGACTCAACGAGGGCTCTCTTACACACTACGAATTTTCTGACAATTTGTTTTTCACTATTTTAAGTATCAACAAATAAAATACTGTCACATTAGCAAAACCCTGTACATTTCACTAAGTATTAAACAGGGATCGATTCAAAAATGCTCTGAACATATACACATAAAATAAACACTTCCTGTACAATATTGTACTCAATAAATAGGCTCCACCTACCATTTTCCACGCTCATGTGCGCGGCACTTCAGTTGGGTTGTAGCGGCACAACTGTAATCAGTGTCCAACACTAATCGCATCGAGCAATTTCGAGTGCCTGCAATAATTGCATTCTTTTACAAAATCTCGGGCACCTGGATGAATTAATCCCTTACGCGTTTTCCCGACGACGATCCGACCGAAATTAGGTACGGTGCTTCAGAAAAGTAAAGAATTCGCCACACGTTGTCTTGTTAGCCATGTGGCCTTTTATAAGTGGATGTGGGTCCCTAATTTAGATTTCCAGTCTCCGTACGGACTGTTTACGGTGTTTCATTCGCGCAACATTCGCTACATTTGTGTGTCACGGGCGACTCATAAACAGTGCACCCATGCCTTTACAACAATATTTTTTTACTTAATTTCCAACCTCCAGTTGGGTGGCAGGCTGGCGGTGCCAAAGGTCTTTCCATTTAATTAAATAGCGGCCGGATGGATCTCCGTCTAGCGTATCACAGATTCCCATCATTTTCTTTCCAAATTAGATCTGCTATTCATTCTAATTCCTCCGTTCTATCTTCTCCAAATTTGGATATCGATGAAATGATGGACTAGACAACTAGCAGTCGTTTGTCCTACGATAAAGAGAATTTGTGTTCATCCAATAATCTTGAGGAGGCTGTTGAAATGTCGATTCTTTTTCCGGGAGATGTTTTTTGTGTAAGATCTGGCGGGCACCTGCCACTGTATGTCGGAATAATGCAGCACAAGCGCTTTGTTGTTCGAGCGACTGATCTAAAGCATCCTTTATTTGGGGAACTGCTGGAAAAGGCAGAAGAAGAATACGGTTTTGATCCTCCTGGCTTACTAACTATTCCTTGTGCCGAATTCTACTGCTAAAAAATTTTGAAAGTGGTTGGAAAGAAGGAAGCGGATCAAAATCAGATCTTACAAACTCAAACAGCTCCAGAAGATAATGAACGATTTTAATCGATTTCCATATAAACAAAACAAAACGGCAACCAAAAAAAGTTCTATATACTTGAATCGTGTAATTTTAGGCACAGTGATTGGCCTCTCTTGGTTGGGAAACAACTAACAGAACAAAGAATTGAAGCTCTCGCGGAAAAATATTATTGATAAAATTATGAAGATTTTATTTGCCATTGATATTTTAATTTGTTAATTAGTATGAATTTTAACGTATATTGTGTATGTATTTTTTTAATGGGACTATTTAAAATTAGTTAAAAATTTATTGAATTTATTCACATATATAGAAAGCAATTCATATGTTTCTTGTGTCAAAGCTTAAATTTAATATTCTTCACAAATTATTCTATTACTTTTTAATTAGATTTAATTTTTTAATCGTGACATTTCATAAATTATTAGTTTATATTTTAAACATCTATTAAATTTAATAAATTATTATAGATATTTAATAATAATTGTATTATAATTTATATTTATTGAGTTTTCATATTATTAAATAATTATTATATTGAGAAGCGTTCTACAATGATAAACATTGTATACATAAAAACTAAAATATAATCAATATAGTAATTTAAAAAACAAAAAACTTAAATATAATCAATATAAAAATATACATACAAATAAAACTTTAATAAAACTAATATATAAATATAAAATAAAACCAAAAGTCAAATCAAATCAAAAACAAAAGAAAAGAAATAAAAGGAGAAAGAGAACAATAGTAGAGAATAAAATTTAAGGTATGTAATTTTTGTTGGTTTGAACAGACAGAAAACAGGGGAGATATATACAGCAAATAAACACAAAAACACAGAAATCAAACATAGAATCGATCAATTTTATTAATAAATTGTCGAACAGACAGAAAACAGGGAAGATATATGCGGTAAATAAACACATAAACATAGAAATCAAACACAAAATTGATAAATTTTATTAATAAACTCCAAGATATAATACAAATTCTTTTCCTCTGTGCCAGCAAAGGTGCACAGCATTTATCTATCTATTTTCTATATAGAAACTAGCAGAGCTTCACTACTTATCTATTTGCCTTCATACATTAAAACAAGGCATGTAGTAATATATCATTTACAAAATAGAGTATGGATTGGCGTAACATAGAAGTCTCTTGAAACATGTAGAAAAAGAGAGAAAAAACATTAAATGTGGTCATTGGAGAAGGAAGGACTTCGCTGGAAAATGCTATCAAGTGACTGACGTGGCAAGGGAGATTAAAAGTCCTGCTGTTGACCGTAGGTCCATGTCCACCAACACTCCCTCTTAATCTTCACTTCCATGTGAATAAATTATGCCCATGTTTTCTCTAAGATGCTCAAACATGTTCTTTGCAAGTGGTTTTGTAAAAATATCTTTTAATTGCTCTTCAGACCTGCAAAACTCAAAAACATATATTGTTACTGTTCACCAATTCTCGAATGAAATGATATCTAGTATCTATATGATTACTGCATTTATGAAACATATGATTTTTAGACAATGCGATGGCTAAGTTTTTATCACAATATATCTTTGTAGCTTCTTCTTGAGTATGCCTCAAATCTGAAAGTACTCTTCTCATCCAAATTGCTTGACAAGATGCTAATGTGGTTGCTATGTATTCTATTTCAGTTGATGAAAATGTCACAATTGGTTATTTCTTTGATATCCGAGAGATAGCACCCGATCCAAGATGAACAACATAACCTATAGTATTTTCTATCATCCATGCTACCTCCCCAATCGCTATCTGTGTAACAAATGAGTTTGAAATCATCTGATGATGTATATGTGATTCCAAAACTCTTTGTTATATATATATTCTTTTTTCAGCGTTCCAATGAGACTCTTTTGGATTATACATGGATCTTGAGATAAGACTAACTCCATACATAATGCTCGGTCTAGAGGCGGTTAGATACATGAGGCTACCAACTAATCTATTGAATGAAGTTGTATCAACATTTAAACTTTTATCTTCCTTAATAAGTTTTAAACCCATTGCAACTAATGAAGGCGCTGAATTAACATTCAACATCTTCAACCTTTTCAACAAATCATTAGCATACTTAGATTGACAAATGAAAATTTCTTGCTTGGATTGATTTAATTCTATACCAAGTAAATATCTCATTAGTCCTAAATTAGTTATCTAAAATTTAATTTTCATGGCTACCTTAAATGATTCAATTGACAAGTTTTCAGTAAAAATTAAGTCATCCACATACAAACATACTATCAAGATTTTTCCTTCATTATTCACTTTGACATACAAAGTTGGTTCATTGCTACAGTTCTTAAATTCATTATTCATAAAATATGAATCTATTCTACTATACCAATCTCTAGCAGTTTGTTTCAATCCATATAAGGCCTTTTTTAGCTTGTAGATTTTGTGCTCTTTTCTTTGAATTTCATAACCAAGTGGCTATTTTATATAAACTTCCTCTTCCAAAATACCATTCAATAATACTGATTTGGCATCTATTTGAAAAACTTTCCAACTATTTTGGGTTGCAATAGAAAAGACCATTCTTATAGTGTCAAATTTTTCTACCGATGTAAATGTTTCATTGTAATTTATGCATGGCTGTTGTGTGAAGCCCTTAGTTAATAGTCTTGCTTTATGTTTCTCAACTTTCTCATTTGCATTAAACTTTGTTTTGTAAACCCATTTCACTCCAATCAAATCTTTTATTTTAGAAAGCTCTACAAGATCCCAATTTTGATTCTTTTTTCTTGACTAAATTTCTTCAT
Source organism: Torreya grandis (assembly GCA_037957365.1). NCBI lineage: Eukaryota > Viridiplantae > Streptophyta > Pinopsida > Cupressales > Taxaceae > Torreya > Torreya grandis. The sequence goes on along the minus strand of JARHVA010000225.1, from coordinate 1,714,272 downwards.
CTATAGCTATAATCCAATTGTCATCTTTAATTGCATCCTCAAAGTAAACTGGATTAGCTTATGTTAAGAATGCAAAATTAGAACACAAATCCATATTTTAAGCTTCTTGTGACTCATCATAAATTTCTTTTACACTACGGGTCTTCTTTGAAGTGTTTATTGACTGTGATCTCAATGATGCAAGTGTTGGATTAGATGATCCATTGTTGTTATTACGAGTTGTAGTAGATGGATTTGGAGTGTTAAGTGCCTTAGAAGATGTTTTAGGAACATTTACTTATGGACCTTGAGGAGAATTTACTTGTATATCATCTTCTACCATCTCATTTTCATGCGGTATGCCTGTTACAATTATTTTTTTTTGTCAATGCTTCCATCCCATGCTTCTTCTTCAACAAATTCTACATCGTGACTAGTTATTACTTTCTTTATGATCAGATTGTATAATTTTTATGCCTTGGATCGTTCACTATATCCCATTAAAATGCACTTTTTGCCTCTATCATCCAACTTTTTTCTCAATTCTTGAGGTATCAAAGAGTATACTACACATCTAAAGACTCTCAAATGTGAGACACTATGCTTCTTTTTGCTCCAAACTTCTTTTGGTGTCTTATTAATCATTAATTTTTTTGGACACCTATTTAAAATGTATACAACACATGTAACTACTTCAGCCCAATATTTATTTGGTAGATTCTTAAATTTTATCATGCTTTGTGTCATTTCCATGATTATCCTATTCTTTCATTCTACTATTCCATTTTGTTGAGGTGTATATCTTGCTGTAATTTTTTTTCTTATTCCATTTGCCTTGAAAAAATTCAAAAAATATTTTAATATGTATTCACTACATCTATTGCTTCTCAATATTTTGATATAATATCCACTTTCCTTTTCAACTTTTGCCTTGAAATCCTTTAAAATATCAAACACATTTGATTTGTATTTTAAGATATAGACCCAAGTCTTGTGGTTGAAATCATCAGTGAATGTCAAGAAATATAGATTTCCACTTAGAGATGGCATTTGCATCGATCCACAAAGATCTGAATGGAATATTTCAAGTGGATGTCTTGCCCTATAAGATTTCCCAACTAGAAATTTTAGTCTATTTATTTTGCAAGTATGCAACTCTCACATTTTATTTTAAGTGGCTTTATTGGTGGCAATCTATATACCATTCTCTTTATACACAACAGTTGCAAACCTCTAAAATTTATATGTCTAAATCTTAAGTACCATAACCAAGATTGATCCTTCAATGAAATTTTAAATGTTGCTTCAGCAATTGTTTGCAATCCTTAAGGTTCGAAACATATTTCACTTTGGATCTTGAGAGGAAACATTCTATTCCTCGTCATTTCAAATTTTGTAATTAGCCTATTACATTGTTTCTTATTCAAATCATACATTCACCATTCTCAAAATATATCCTCTGCCTTTTTTTCACCAATTGACCAACGCTTATTAAATTATGTTGCAATCTAGGGATATAGTATACATCAGGGATATGCTACTTTTCTCCTTGTTTTGTTCTTATGTTAATTGATTCTTTCTCCATGACTGATACTTTGTGATCATTTCTCAATTTTACTTCAAATTTTACAAAATCATCTATTATTGAAAACAACTCCTTTCTTTCACTCATATGATTGCCACACCTACTATTTAATAATCATACTTCCTTTGAACTCTCTTGTGCAATATTACATATTATCAACATTGTGTTTTTTCCACTAGTGTTGGGCTGATTTTTATTTCTAAAATTTGCCTTTATTTTATTCATATCATATTGCCTTTTTCTACAGTTAGATGGAAAATTCCCAAATATTTTATAATAATTACATTGGATGTTGGATTTATCATACCTTTCTCCGTGATGATGGCTATGAAAATAGCTACTAGCTCTTCCTTTTGATGATGTGAAAGATGTATACAAGTTTGATGTTGGTCTACTTTCAAATTGATGAGATTCTTTACTACCTCTTGGTGAAAATTTACCTCTACCTCTGCTATAATTTGATCTCCCTCTTGTTCTATTGATTGACAACTAAGTTTTGAATACATTTTTCAATGAAGATGACCCTGAATGGTTTAGCCTTTGCTCATGTGACAATAATGACCTCATTAATTCATCAACTAATAACTAAGATAAATTTTTAGATTCTTCAATGGCCACTACTACTCAATCAAATTTTATAGGTAGGCTTATAAGCATTTTTTATACAACCTTATGTTCTTCTATACTCTCACTATGAGTTCTAATTTGATTCACAATGCCCATTACATGTGTAAAATGTGAGTCTATATTATCTAACTCCCTCATATGAGTATTCTCAAAATACCTCTTAAGGTTTTGAAATTTAGAAGTTTTAACTTTACTTTTACCTTGATATGCTATTTATAGGCTTTCTCATGCTTGACTTAACCTTATAGTAGTTGTAACTCTTGTAAATATTAACTCCTCAATATCTTATTGGATTAAAAATAATGTTTTAGCATCCTTATTATTTTCCTTCAATAAATCCTTCTCTGCTTGTGACAATACCTTATATGCTTATTGATTTATTGGCTCAAGGAACCCATTTTCAACTAAATCCCAAACATCTTGTGAGTAGAATAGGGTTTTCATCTTTATGATCCAAAAATAATAATTTTTTTCATTAAAAATTGGTATTTGAGGTTGAGAAATGCTACCAGTCACTCCTATCATTGATTCTATAAATCTTATCTCTTTGTTTTGCTTTTAGATATTAAAGACTCTCCTTTCCATTTTAAAATTTTGTTTCAACAATCTATGCTCCATAATCTTTACTCTTAAGCCCAAGATTTATCAGAAGCTCTCCCTAGTCTTTAAACTAGTGGCATTGATACCATAATGTTGGTTTGAATAGATAGATAACAGGGGAGATATATGCAACAAATAAACATATAAACATAGAAATCAAACCCAAAATTGATAAATTTTATTATTAAACTGTCAGATGTAATACAAATCCTTTTCCTATATGCCAATAGAGGTATGTAGCATTCATCTATCTATTTTATATATAGAAACTAGTAGAGCCTCGCTGCTTATCTATTTGCTTTCATACATTAAAATAGATCATGTAGTAATATATCATTTACAAAATAGAGTATGGATTGGAATAGTATAGGAGCCTCTCAAAACATGTAGAAAAAGAGAGAGAAAACATTAAATGTGGTTGCTAGAGTAGGAAAGACTTCACTGAAAAAGGCTATCAAGTGACTGATTTGGTAGTTAAAAGTTATTTTGTTGTTGACTATAGGTCCATGTATACCAACAATTTTTGTTTTGAAAATTTAAGGGCTCGTTGAAAATGTAAATAAAAAGTTTCAATTACTGTAAAAATAATTATTTTGTGTGTATAGTAATTGTTGTAACCATGATTTATTTGGTGATCTCTACAACTTTGGATCTATCTTTTGCTACAACTTCAAGTTACTCTGTAACATTTTCCCTAAATATATATTTTATACACATTATTATTCTTTACCTTGTAGGCTATGCTAAAAACCATATTATTCTTTCCATAAGTTTTTAATTAAAATATGATGTTTATTATGTATTTTTATAGCATCTTTTTTTTTAAATATTTAAATTAATTTTAGCATATCTTAGATAAATCTATATAAAAGATAAGGTTTATTTTCTATTTTTATCTCTCAGCATTTTTTACATAGATTTATTTATCATATGTCTAAAATTACAATTTTGTATCACTTTCATCAAACATTGTTTTTCTAATTAATTAAGGATATAATGAATAACTTTATAATATTTTGCTCTTAGTCATTTTATGTTAATTTCATTTTTTTTTATAATCAAAAGACATGGTGCCTCATATATCAAATAAGCACCATAATCATTTGTTTTCAAATATTTTGTAGGTATGGATCGAACAAAGTTAAATTTTGAAAATGAGGAACGAAGAGAATATGAAATGGAATATTGAAGATGACAATGGAAAAAAATAATAAATATAAAAAGAGAAGACCAAAGAAACATCAAAATGATAATGACAAAGGAAAAGATATTAGACATAAGACTGAATTAATATTTGAAGAATTAGATTTATAAAATTGACAATATGTAGATACGATGAGAAAAAGCAGTGCACGAACATCTCAAGATGATCAATATGTATTAATAACAAGAATACAAAGATAAATTCATTCAAATATACTCACTGAGTCTGAAAGGCAAGAATGAAAAGAATGTAATTATGAAGTAGCTTAGTTTTACTTTTGTTGATCAAATGATAATGTTGATGTTGATTCTAAACAATTGAATTCAATATCCATTGATCGTGTACTTGAAACACTAGAGGATGCACCTCTATATGTAATGAATGTTGATGTTAGAAATAATGATTTACAATAAGAGTTAGCATCATAAAAAATAAGAAGACAATGAATGAAATACTTAAAAATTGATGGAGATTAAAATATACCCAATCCCAATGGATTGCTTAAGAGAGATTTCAATTCTTTCTAAATGCTTTTCCAAAATGGTCTAAATAATTTTTCTTCTCCAAGCATTTGTTATATTTGTCAAGAATGTTACCTTGGAATTAAAGTTTATCGAACACCCAAAGGCCTTGTATGCAATAGATGTCAACCAGAGAAAGGCCATAATCAGTTTTCAACATCAAATAATATGGATCCTAGGCCATAACCACCAAAACTTGAAAACTTGACACAAGTTGAGAAAATGTTGATAGCCTATGTCAACCCAATCCTACAAGTGACACATGTAGCTGAAGGTCAGTATAAATATGAAGGACATATAATAAATTTTCCACAAGAAGTAAAATAAATTACTAAGGTTTTGACACACCGAATAAAATACTTACCGATGATTATCGTTCAAAAGAGGGGTCATTATGGAACAAGTTAAAACCTTACAATCAATGGAGAAAAATTATATAAGGCATTAAAATACAAAATATAACATGACAAGAATTGTTTAGATGTTGATATTGATGTTTATGCTCTTCGTGAATTTTCACCCAACTTTAACGAAAATATTTTCAACTAGCTTAGCTCTGTTCATATGGAGTTTAATTCTAATTTGAATTATATTATATTTTTAGGTCCAATGATTGAGATGGATGAAGGAAATATCATTAATCACATAATATCAATGTCATCCAAACCACCAAATAACCTAAGAGAGATGGAATTAATCCATGCATGGGTAAATAACCCTAATGTAGATCTTAGAACACTAATTAACTGGCCAAGAATTGGAGCATATACTATCAATGGGTATTTCACATTAGGGTTACTTGATATAGCATTTCTAATACTATTTCCCATGGAAGATGTGATTGAATAGAACCATGATTAAGACAAGTACATCTACATGAATATGTTAAACATCTATTTTGATATAGGGATCACCATTTCGACTAACACCCATGGTTTAGATATTACATGATTAACATGATCATGAGACATCATGCACAAAATTATTTAGTAGTGTTTTTTAAAAAGAGCCTTTCAAATATACCAATCAATAGTAATGAGTTGTGTGAGCATATGGATAATGTGCCCCACTCACATTTAGTTAATCATTTGATGTGGTTTGGAGCCACCTTGAGGGGTACAAGCTATTATTGGGTAAAATGTCACATTGAATTAATTGACATGTTACATCAACTTGGTTCACCTACCATTTTCTTCACGTTAAGTGTCATTGATATGTATTGGCCTCATTTGCATGTGTTAATGTTAGGAAAAAACCAACAAATCCCTAAGAAGCCCAAAATTGGAGAAGACAAAATATTATTAATTGTCCTCATATAGTGGCATAGTACATGCACTTGTGACATACATTTTTTTAATGAGATATTTCAAAAAGGAATGAAAGTAAAAGATTACTAGTCTAGATATGAATGACAACATAGAGGTTCACCACATGTGCGTGGATTCATATGGTTATAAGGAACACCAAATATGGACAATATTGATTGTACAAATGATCATGAATGGAAAAATGTTGTGAAATACTTCCATTCTATTTCCCATGCATGGAATACTTAGGAAGATCCATACCAAATAAATATACATGTATATTATCGATCCTCACCAAATATATGTTTTATAAATTTGTTTTTATTTTCTCAATGTAACTAATAATTTATTATATTATGAATTTTAGGCATTACAAAAATTTACTCAACATCCATGTCTCTGAAATACAAGACAATTTACACAAGTCAATATGGAACATGACTATGAAGAGCTACTCAATTGTGTAAAATGGCATACGATGTGTAGATAGGGTGCTTGCATACATAATAAAGGAGGAAGAATTATTTGTAGGTAATATGTTTAACCACTCAAATAGTGTTATTTTATATCTATTAAAATTAATATGTGTGAAATAAATAGCATTCATGTTATTATTTATTTTTTGGTACAATGCACCATGGCCATTGAATCTTGAGGGATCAAAACTAAATCGAGACCCAGAGATAGGAGATAAAAATTTTGAGCCTATGATAAATGATGATAGATTAAATACACAAATTCTACATATTTTAGCAATGGAGAGAAAATGTAGATTGGCAACCTGTTCTTTCCAAACATGTTATAGTTAAGCACATTGCCAAATTTGCTAAAAAATTAGAGAAGAGATCTAAAACTTATCATCAAATGTTGACCTAGATTGCAAACATTGAAAACCTAGATGAATTAGTAGCAAGATCATATAAAATACTTCTAACTAAATGATTTTTGAAAGAGACATTGGGGCACAAGAAACATGTCACATGTTAGAGCTTCCATTATTAGAGAGCAATAAAGTATTTGTCAATTTGAATGTTTTGCATGAGTTTTTTAAACTAGTAGATAAAAAATATGAATATGACCATGATGAACATACAAAATATTTCATTTATGGATAAAATAATAGGGATTTTTCCATGGAAAGCATTTCACTTATTGAGGTAGCTAGATCTTTAACATATAATCCAAGGTGAAAAAGAGATAGCAAATGGGAAGCAAAGAGTATTACATCTATTGTAAGAGAATTCCTAAGGTTTGCCTCCATCCCTACATGTGAATCACATAAATGGGTTAATTTTTATTAGTTAAATTTATTACATTACATGTCATTTCATGATATACAAATAGATATTAGACTTGATGATGATGAAATAATATCAAAATGGGAGTCATTTAATTATAATCCTTAGCATGTCAAGTGAATGACTAATCCAAAATATTTTGAAAATCATAGTGATTTTGAACATGATGACACTTCCCTAGTTCAACAAAACACAAGGGAACATGAATGGGAAATCATATCTAAGCTATAATGTGGCCAAATTATGGAAGTTACTAAAAGAGATATGTTGGGAAAAAGAGATAGTGATAGATAAACACCATGGAATAACAAATATTGAGGTGAATAATACACAAATAAAGTGATAAATTTTATAAGCACCATGAAAGATATGGGTTTTTCATAGATGAAGTATAACACCAATGCATTATGGAACATTATGTGCTAAAAAAACATTGGATATAATTATGACATATTATCATTATGGTTAGAATACTTTGCCACTATGCATGATAATTTAAGGAATAGTAGGAATAGGGAAATTATTTTTAATTGGTGCCATTCATCAAGGTTTTCAAGATGTAGCAGTCCTAGAGTGTTCTCCATTTCTATTACTTACACCAATTAGAGTTTCATCATTCAATATATGTGCATCAACCATCCATTCACAACTTTGAATCACAATCACATATTTTATTGAATTAGAAGGAACAAGACTTACAAATCTCCAAGAAGAGATACAACACATAATGATTGATTAAATGAGCTTCTTTGGAAAAAAATTCCTACAAAACATAAAATCTTGACTTCATCAAGCATTTATTGAGAATACAGACATGATTTTTAGAGGTGTATCTATTATTTTTATTGGAGATTTGGGATAATTGACTCTCGTTAGTGATAGACCACCATATGATAGTAATATGTGTTCAAAACTATTATGGAAAGAATTCAAAATAGTTGTTACTTTGGATAAGATATTTAGACAAGGAGAAAGTGATAACCAATCAAGGTTACATCAACTTCTCCCAAATTTGATAGATGTAAATTTGACAATTGATGTTTATAAGTTATTAATGATAAGAATCAATGTCATAATAAATATATCCACTAATGAATAGTTTTATAATAGTATTCATTTTTTCACCACCAATGATAATGTGCATAACCACAACAAAATAAAATTACATTTATTAAAATGACATGTTGCACATAGCATTGTAAACAAGGTAAATAGTACTAGTGAAATAGTAGGAGATCAAAATGATGAACTTGTTGTGGAGCTACTAATTTCTAAGGATACAAGGGTCATGCTAACCTTCAATATTTAGATAGAATCAGGTCTTGTAAATAGAGTTCTAGACTATATTTGAATTATAATATACAAACCTAGGAGTGCATAACCACTGACATATGTTATAGTTGAGTTTGATAGTTACTCGAGAATATAATTTGAAGAGGAAACTCCATACATACAATTCCAATTTCACCAATACAAAGGGGATTAAAAAATGAACTACTTTTATGGTTGGCTTGGGGATTAAAAATACATAAATCACAAGGTTTAACTCTCAAAAGCCATAATTGATATATGTCAAAAAGAAAGAACAAGGTTAACATTTGTGGATATATCCTATGTAAAGTCCTTATAATGACTAAGAATATTACCTCCATTTACATATGACTGAAATAAAAAACTAAAAAAAGGAAAATAACTTTATAAATAAAAATATAAGGAAGAGAGATTGAAAATTTAAGAGGATAAATAATGTCATGTACTTAACACAAATTTATATTACACATGATTCTTTAGTTTAATAATTTTATCTTATTTATATTACACATGTGGATGATTTAGAAATGCTTAATTTTTTTTCCATTTCATCTTATGTACATTACACTTTTTGATGATTTAATGTGATGTATATTACACATTTAAAATTTTATGAAAAACTTCATATTATATGTTGAATAAATACATAATGTGTACAGAGGCTAATAAAATACTTATCTTAGATAAATATATGTAAAATACGCCAAGATATATCTTTCTCAAGGCACTTATATTATTTCAAATTTCTGACATAAGTGGAATAGGTGCTTCGAGAAGGATACCTCTTAGCATATTTTACATAGATTTATCTAAGGTAGGTATGCTAGTCTAATGAAATTAAAAGATATTAAGGATATAATAGTAGTAAACAACTATTAAAACTTATGTTTTATATAATATAAATAAAAATAACTATGACTTTTTATTTTATTAATTTAAAATAATTAAATAGTTGAAAATAAATATTTAATACTTTGAATTTATTCTTGTATGTGTTAAAAATAATCACCCAAAGATTAGAGAGGTTCATAACTCTATAGGACAAGTGTGTGTGTGTGTGTGTGTGTGTGTGTGTGTGTGTGTGTGTGTGTGTGTGTGTGTGTGTGTGTGTGTGTGTGTGTGTGTGTGTGTGTGTGTGTGTGTGTGTGTGTGTGTGTGTGTGCGCGCGCGCGCGCATGTGTGTGCGTGTGTGTAAGTTAATTATGGGATTGGAAGGCCCACACCTAATATGGAACAGAAGTAAGGGCCCTAGTCTTTAGACCTCTAGTATGCCAATTAAATAATTTTATGTCCCTTGCTATGGATAATATGAACTCTAGTAAGATTTTAACATCCTATGGAAAAATAAGTTGATATCATTAATTTTAAATTTATTGATGGCCTACTTGGTATACCTCAGTGTGAAGAATAAATTCAAGCATTGATTGAAGAAGTTTGAATATTTTGGGATACCAAATCAGACAATTGCTTTAATATAATTAGTAAATGATGGTTAAAGAGTAAGAGGCATGGTATTTCAAAGATATTTATTATCCTTAACCCAAGTGGATTTCCCAATGAATTCCCTGACATTATCACTCTGCTTAATCATGTTTTTGAAAATCTCTTAGCATGTCAATTCATTTAATTCTTAGATGTACTAAATCAAGAAAATATTATATTTGAGGAAATAGTTTATTGAATGGTAAACCATCATCAATAACTCAATTCAATGAAAAATCTATGAACTAATTACTAATAATAATTTTTACATGACTTCATAATTGGTTTACGTAATGGAAAGGTGAAGAATATTTTTAGGATTGGTCAAGTCTAGCACTATGAGCACCACACACAAGTTATACATGTATTATTCTCAGATAGAAAGGAAAATAGGGGGATATTAACTTCAAGGCCATCAATGTCATCTTTATTTTTAACATTGTCAAAATGATGGAAAATGATTATGGTAAAAATATCTCTAAGTAAGGAACTAAATAGCAGTGAGTTAGGGAAGTTGGTTTATCCAATTTCCAAAGTTGACATAAATTAGATTATGTAAGTTCAATGGTTACCCCTATTATCTTACCTAATGTGTTATCAAAAAAAATTATATTAATGGAATTATACATGTAGTTCCAGTCAAAGTTCATAAATTATTTTTTTGATCAGTTCACTTGGAAATTATACTTACAAGGCTCTTAGTATTACAAAATTATCCAAGAAAGAAATGGAAATTGACACATCCCTAATTTGGAGGATTGTTGGTTTGATTTTGAAGATGAACATAAATTTCAAGACAGATTATGCTTCAATGATCTTCAAGAAAATTATAGATTTCAATGTAAATCATGTTCTTCATAGGATCACTGATAATTCAAAGGAGTACTACTATGTACCATGTAAAATCAAAGGAAGATATCCATCAACCCCCTCCCAAGAGTCAATTGCTCAACTTTTTTAATTGTTCTTTTTTATTTAAGAATAAAATGCTAAGAATAAATAAACTATTTAAAAATTTATTTAGATCTAAATAATATATAAATCTAAATTATATTATCATAATTTATAGAATTTAAAATGAGCTAAAAATAGTAAATTGACAAATAAATATGCAAACCTAACTCAAATTAAATTTTATGCTAACTTTGCAAGGTGAACGTTGTTGAAAATTGATAGAATAAATTATGAATTGTGTTGCAACCAAAAATAAAAGCTCAAAATATGTTATGATAATGTTGCACTAGGAGGATAAGGCTACACTACAACCTTGTTTATTAAATAAATCCACCCCCTAATTGATTGTGTATTAACTAAAGCCACACCAGTTAGCTACACCTCATTTTCCTCCCACACTTTATTCTTATGTTTAATTTACATGAACACTACACAAAATATTTTTAACTTAGATCATAGTGAAGGAAATTTATCATGTTCCATAGTCAAGGAAATTTATCATGTTCTTCACCTTATTCTATATCAATCATCACCACCTAGTGATCTTTTTTGTCCATGTTACCAATGATAGTCCATCAATGCTAAATTCCCCATTTCATTTAATATTTTCCCATATCAACTCTTGCTTCTACTAAACAAGTGGATGCCTCCAATAATAAAATTAGAACTCAGATTGATGATCTATTTTTTAATGCTTTTTCTTGGATTGAGAGCTTGGTAGATTTTTTAAGTCTTCTATTCCAACATATGATGTTTTAAAATTTAAAAAAACAAACAAACAAACAAAATAACCACCTAATGTTAGGTCAATAATTAGAATTGATGAACATGGTATGAATTATGTAGAAGTATGTGGTAACCCAAACTATGAAAAACAAGCATTGTGTTTTGGATTTAGTACCTACCAATTTGGATTGAAGTTTATGAATCCCATCAAAGTATCTATGCAAATTCATAGTCTCAGTGCCACTAGATCAAAATATAGTGCATTGGGTAGATCAAAAATATAAAAAATCTTGAGAGTCTTCAATAAAAAAATCATTAATAAATATAAACCACATGAGGTTGTTGATGAGGAATCACATTTTCATTTCATAATTTTGTGATATGATACTAAATAAATTTTATAAGAAGAGGAGTCTATCTCTAGTCACTCTGAAACATAAAGCCCATTATTGAGCCAATGCAAAAATAAAACAACACAACCCATAATTAAAAGAGAAAAAACAAAAGAGAGATTTTTTTGTCGAAGCATAAAAATTAGTAATTTTTAAAAAATAATAGAGAGAAATGTAGAGTATCTTAAGCTTCTATAAATATAGAGATTAAATTTCAATTACGATTGTGTCTATATGAGTTGAAAGTGTAAATGACATAAAACTTATCTTCCTAAGTATTAATCATAAATGAAAGCTAAAATTCATGTTTACAAAATTTCAAAGATAATAGATCATACAAATCAAGGTAAGTTTAAATGCAAACTAGATATACATCGTCAATGATTGGACCACAAAATGAACTCAAATCATTGCCCCTGATATGGTAATATGTATTGTAAAACACTATATGTCTCCTTGTAAATAGTGTCCTTTTGAAACCTCTATTGCCCTTGGATTTGTAAGGCATTTTCACACTCTAGTTGGAAATAAATCATGCACATATATCTATTATATAACCTATCTAAGGCTATAAAAAAAAATATTAATCTTAGAATGGTATGCACACTCAGCATTAAAATATATTCCAAGTTTGAGTCCCTCATAGTGAACATAATCTGACAAGGCCTTGATCCCTGAAGGAAATTTTGAAGCTCAAGAAACCAAATTACCCTTCCAACATATAAGAAGATTCCAAATTATAATTTCCTCTAATATATTCATTCCATTATCAATAAGCTCAATGTTAGATAATAATTATTAAAAACTACTTAAAATACTACAGTATATGGAATAGATCAATGAATAGAGACATGAAGAAAGTTCTAAATTTAGTTAATCACTAGTTATTAGTTATTGATATATTAGATAATATATTAAACATACATAATATATATTTCTCCCATTATTTATTGATTTACTATAGTGATTCTTGAGCATCTCTATTTTACTCACCCCAACAATCATCTAATAGTGGATAGACAAATCCAATTTAATTATTACTATAAGCTATTGGATTAAGAGGGAATGCATATTATTCAAGGTTATAAATATAGCAACAAAATAAATGGAATATAACTCACATGTATTTACATATACATATCTAACCTTGGATAATCTAGTGAAGATCAATGCATCAGCTCTATCAAGCACATTAAAAGTGGGTCAATGATAAGGATTTATATGACTTTTCCATAAAAAATTTAAAAACATAAACATTGATGAAACAACCAACTTAACCAACAAATTATCTATTTACAATTAGTCTTAAAATTTAAATACATAAGAATCAATAACTAAGAACACAAGACCATTTTAATCCTTCATAAATGATGAACATGAATTAAAAATTTATATCTTGAGTATTTATCTCAATTTCTACACATCGACTAGCTAAAAACTAATATAATGTAATGTTTTAAATTGGTAAAAATAAACATAATAATAAATACCTCACTTGACACAATGGTTATTTGATTTTAGGGTAAGCAAGAAGGCATTTCTTTATCAAATCAATAATTTATGCATAGGACCTCTACAAGCACAATGTATGCACAAGAAATAAGATGAGAATCTCAAAAACCTAATCATTTCTTATAGAAAAGTTAAAACTAGAGGGAAAAATAAGAATAAAAAACTCAGGCACTGACAAAAATAAACCCTTGCCTATAATTTTCCTAGTAAAAAAAAGAATATCACAATCTATAGAATGGTTCTCTTTGTACCTACCAAGAACTCCACTATTTTTCCTTTTAGAAACATGTAATTCAAAGCATCGATGCATTTTAGGACATTAGAGGCTCTATTACCCTTGGTAACTATCATTGAAATTTTACATATACATGAAAGGTGAAATGAATACTTGGTAACCGATGCAAGCATGTATTATTATGATGGGCATATTCTTACCTAGTTGAGGAGATTACCAAATTAGATATAAAAACATAAAAATTTTCAAATATTGGTGATTGTTAAACAACACAATAACCTACAATGAGATGTCTTAACTTTTGTACATTCTTGGTGGTTGTAATTGCAATTTGTAGCTGTCATTATAGCTTAAAGACATGTGATTCACCTACCCATGGTAAATATATACAATTATCTACCTCTACCAATTTTTAACACCCTTCCAATCACATGTATAAAAAAAATGAGGATCCAATTGGATGGTCATGAATTAATTATTCACTAGTTAGCAATAACTAAAAAACAAATAAAATACTATAAATTACCTACTAGCTTTGTAAAATAATTTAGATTTCTACCGACTGTCAACTTTTAAGTGGAAGTCAACTGCAATCAATAGGAAATAATTGTGTTACCCAAAAACAATAGTACTAAATATGAGGGTAATATGATATTACAAGACTACCAAAGGTCAAGGTTATAATTGGAAATTCTTTGAGGCAAGGTTACATAAACCACTTGAATTATACTATGAGTTCAGTATTTAGAAGGATTAAGAAAGATGGATAAATCAAATAACTAAATAAATTATTCATCAAGAAGACTTATATATAAATTATTTGATTGGTCCTATATATTCCACAAATTTCCTTATCCTTCCATTTATTTTCATTCTTAGCCCCAATCAAGATGTCATTATTTCACTTGATGAACTTTGGAAATTTGGTAGAACCACTAAAATGTGAATTGGATGCTTCTAATTAAAATATTAAATTTGATTTGATGAGTTCTTAAACATATATTGAAATTTGCATGCTAAATCCTAAAATATTGATGAGGAGAATAAATTTTAGGAATAACATACCTCATGGGGAAGCATCCTTACATATTTGCATGTCATGCCCAAAATAAATGTTGAATTTTTTTTTTTTCAAAAGTTATATTTAAGGAATTTGCTGATGATGCATCATGTGAATAGTTTGAATCCATTAGTTGGAAAATATAAATGTTTAAGATAGGTCTAAATAAATTTGATGATATTTAAGACAAAAAATAAAATTGAAGTCATTTTAGAAGTTTAAAGGTTTATCCGAAGGCTTCTTTGTGACTTCTTTAATTATTAGAACCAAGTCAGATACCCTAAATAAATTAAGGAGTAATTTTTTAATTTAATAAATAATTAATTTACAAGGTTCCAAATTTTACTTTTAAGAAGATGAAAAAGATGATCAAGTTTTAAAATCTGTTTAGTGAGATAAATAAAATGCAATAAAAAAATATATGCTTCTAAATAATAATTTTAAGATTCAATGCAATATTCAAATGAGATATATAGAGGTTCTGAAGTGACTGATGCACCCTTCAAAATATGACTCATCACTCCAAAGTTCTAGTTAAATAAGCAAGGTCAATTTATTTTTTATTTCTATTTTGAATAACTTAAAGTTATAATATTTTATGTTTCTAAAGTGACATTTAAAAGAAATTTGGAAGTAGTTATCTTAACTAATTTTTTAACCTAAAAACTTATAAATAACACCTTCATTGAATGTACAAGATATTTTGAAAGTTATGTCCATCTTTTTCATGTTTGTAAAAGATACATATAGAATAAGTTTTAAACTTTTTGTTTATTTTATTCATGTTTATGTCATTATCATATTCTTTATTTTTTAATGCAAGTTTTATTTTTTTCAAAATTATTTTTAAAAAATTATTATAATTAATTGTTTTTATTCATATGCATATTTATTTATGCATGAAAATATAATTCTAAATTTATTTAGTATTATATGAAATTCACCTATTTATTTCATATAGTAAATTTCATACATAAAACCATTCATATAATTTTGTTTTTACATTTGTAAATGTTATTTTTGTTACATTTTTTTGTGTTAAATAAAGGTAACATCCACTTAAAATATAAGAGGTAAATTTACCACATGTTATAGAAAAAATCGACATTATTTTTCCTATGAAAAGTTATTTTACCTACAAGACCTAACCAATTGTATAGTGAAAAAATGAATTTTAAAAATATGCTCTAAAACTCTTTTAATTTATGAATCCCCTATGGAATTCACATACATAAAATAAAGATAATAAAATTTAGTTTTAAATATTTCACAATGACAAGCTTGACACACATATACCATGCATGGATTAAGCACCCACACAAGGTCTTAATTAGTGATCCTCTCACACTTATTTATTATCTTATGATTCAACCCTTTTATTTTATTTGTTATACACCTATAGGAGCCTTACTATATATTCTAAACTTTATAAATATCCTACACAGACATCTCTAGAGTCTCATATTAGTCTATTCATACATGGTCAGTTATAACAGTTATGTTCATTATCACAAGTTGATAATGACCCTGCATTGGTCAAAACTATCCCTTTCCTAGAAATATCTTCCTAGAAATATCAATTTTTTATAATAAAATACATCCATGGGGTTTTCCCATTACCCTATCATGTTGGTGGTGTTAGTAATTACTTAAATGGATCCATATATAGATAGATCAAGGTATCATTTAAAAGAGATCTACCACTTATCTATGACACATCTATACATTATTACATGCTAAGAATTTCTACCCTATTATACCTAATTTTCATAACTATCACTAGGATTAATCATAAACCAAGTCTAAAACACTAAAAATATAGGTCAAAAAAAGTCATTTTCAAGTACCAAAATCTAATCATTAGTTGTATACACATAATGAAGGTGCATAGTTACATAATCACACTAAGTTGGAGAACTACATGAGGATTGAATTCCCTCCATGGATTATTGGATATTTAGGTAGTGTCTAATCATAAAATAAGGTGTGATTGGGGTTATATCATCCCATCAACTTCCCCTATATTTTAGGTTTCTATCCCTCACAATCAAATCTATGGTTTCAAGGAAAAGGAGGTTGATTGGTAAATCTACATGCATCATTAGTGTTTAGAATGGTAAACATTTAGTAATAAAATGTATTATTAGGTGACCATACATTTATTATTCTACACTTCAACATAGGTCAATTTTGACCAATAGATCAATATCAACCAATGATACTGACCTGATCCTGTATAATCAACTAGAGCATACAATAAACCAGTTCAGGTGTGATTATCCCTATTATGCACTTCCATGACATATTCATAATCATAAAATTTAAAAAAAAAGGTATCATGATATCTTTAGTACTTTCCATATTTATCATATGCCCTTATCAAATCAGAATAATCAATTATCAGTTATTTACATTCAGATGTGTGCTTGAATGCTCATATCTATTGATTTTAAGTCTATTTTAAAGTGTTAACTTAATTAGATTAATCTCACCATTAATAAAAATTAGGGTAGAACATATTGGTGAACCCTTGTACTTATCATATAGTGAAAAACCCAAGGTTTTTCTCTTAAGGTTTTATCTTTCTAAGGTTTCATATTTCAGCTTTAGGGTTTTTAATTTTTCTATAATAATACACATTAATCCTGACCATGTTGAATGAACATTATTGGTTAACAAAACTAATGAAATTTATCCTTTCATTTTTTTATACATGTGTAGTATTTTTTATTTAGATTAATTATTTAGATAAATGGGTAATAAAGATAAAATAAAAATAAGCTAATAAGGCTAAACTTACCAATGAACAATCCCAAGCCCCTCTCCAAACCTATGGATGTAACATCCAATCAAAGATGTCTATTGTTACCACTATGTGCCAAAGGGCTTGCATGATTCCCTTTGTTCTCCCTATTATATATTTCACAACATATTTTATCCACCCCATTGATGGACTCATCATGAATATTGAGACAAATGATATGATTAAAATAGACCAATAAAAGAATAATTTGTTAAATATCTTAATATAAATCCACATAAAATTGATTATATGTTATATATATCAAGATGTGAGTAAAAACATTACCTCAAGCCTAAATATCATATATTCAAACCATTACTATCAATTTCAATCCCTTTCCTACACCTTCCATGACCTATGTGACATTTACCTAAAATCTAGGGGCCTCACAAGGATATTAGTATATTTCAATGCCTATTCATACATCAATAAATTTCACACCATCTAAGATGACTAAACACATTCCATTTCCAACCTCACCTAATTTACATTCCTTGATAAAGTTGTTATAACCTTGCATACTAAGGAGTTATAATTATAGAAAGGTACATCAATAACTAGCCATACTATGGATTCACACACCTTGCATCATAACCAACTAGCTCATAAGATAACAACCTATGCTTTACCTGTAGGATTCAGTAGCTCCAAATATTCCATTTTACAAATGTAAAGGTGATCCTAAATAATATATTAGATCATTCCATGTAACTTGTTTGGATTATTCATACAATTAAAAGCTATTAACAAAGTTATTTCCAATGAGTATTAAAATCTATGTATTGAGTTAGTTTTATGATCTCCCTCTTTAATGCATAAGAGAATTCAGCCCCTTATCTAACCAATTATTATCACACTTTTCCATCAACATCGATGATAAGTCATCCTACACATAAATTATTGAACTAAATCAAGGATCTAATGAATGAATTAGTGAGTATGTGCTTTGATACAACACCATGATAGTCAAGATGACCAATATTATGTCTAATAATGAACTAAAATATATATTCAAACAAATTTTTATACCACCACACCATGAGCCAATAAAATTCAAGATATTAAAATCATTTGATGAGTTACACCATAATTGAGGGATAGAAAATTCAAGTTAATTTATTTGAACAAGTTTAAGTATATATCAACTCAAGCGAATAATTCAATAATAAAGCTTCAAAGAAAACCAAATTATAAGGTCAAATCAAATGATAACAATAATGAGATGAATGATACAATATATTAAGTATTTCAAACTATGAATTAATTATAGTTAGAAGCTCCACCAAAGAGGTAGTTTTCATGATTACCATCACCTCCCCATGTACTTATACATAATTTGTTCAAGTGTATACTTATAACACTTTTTCCTCTACAATATCTCAATCCAAGCAAACCTATAACCAAGAATATGGAAATGCATATTTTGAGTATCATTAGATAGTGAGGCATTCAAAAATCAGATGTTTCAAGCTAAGACACAAGATACAAGATCATGCTGATGACAATATTATTAATTTGGGCACCACTATATAATAATCTTGACCAAATCACAATGTAAATAAAAAGATAAATATGTTTATCAATCCCTTTCCTAAACACGAGTCAACATAAACCAAGGACAATCCAAAGGTACATCATGCATATAACATGTATCCTCCACTAGTGATAGTTAGTCA